>OZ023273.1:0-209755 GCA_964007475.1 Hybos culiciformis | reverse complement strand
TTTTGGGTATTTAAATTGCTTCTAGGTTTAATAGAAAACGTAAAATGGAAAATTAAAAATAACCCAAGAAAATATAGCTTTAGCTTTTCTATTTCTTTAAAAAAAATTTTTTTCAGTATTCAGCACAGCAGAGTTTTGTATTTGATTATGATTTCACGCAACATTTCTCATGGAAATTATCCGTATAGCGTTTTTTTTTAAGTTTTAATGTGTACTGTTTTTGTTCGGCGGAATAACTGTAATAGGAGGAAATAAAATAAACTAAATTACATCACCCTCTTCCTCATTTATTTTTTTTTTTATTACAGACGACAAAAAATGTATCTTTATTTTCATTTTCATTTTCAGTTCCATTCTACATCCCTTTACGTGAAGGATTTGTGAGAAGCAAAGATTTTCATATGAGAAATTTAATTTTTTTGGATATAAAAAGCGAATTTACTTTTCCATCTATTATACTTCGAAAATGTGAAAAAAAACTTAATTTTTTGTGTTGGTGCTAGAAAAAAATGAAATTATATTATTTTGTAAGTTATTTTGTTTGTATTCAAAATAATAAGAAAGTTAATAAATTCATTATAAATAATGTTAAATAAGTGAGATTCATGGTTCAATTAACTGTAGTTTTACTCAAAACATTTACTACCTTATTTTTGTTTGTTTTGTTCAAGAAATATGTAAGAGCTATGAATAAACCTATTATCTATTATATACTGTAGATTGAGAGGAAGAAAATTAAAAAAAATGTACTACTATATATTAATAACGATGATTTCGTTTAATTATTGTTTAGAATTGCATTTTTTACATTTTCACGTCACCAGCCCTGAAGAGTGAAGTTTTAGCTATATTTCCGGCTCACTTATCCTAGAACAAGTTTTATACTCTCTAACGTATCAAAATCACTTCAGTCTAGATCAGGCCTGGGCAAACTTTTAAGATCTAGGGTCGCCAGGAAAACAAAATTCAAATAAGAGGCCGCCAATTAAAATACATATATAAGTATACTCATATAAAAGAATAATGTAATTCTTTATTAATTGAAGTGAAAAATTAATATATTAATAATAAAGTAAAACAATTTTAATGAGATAAATGTAGCTGTTTGGAGGCTGGCATCATCTGCTTCAAATTTTGTAGTTGAAATCTTTAATACTGCTTCCAGGTGCCCGTCTGTGATGCCAGTAAGATGCTCGTAACGAGTTTTTATTGATGTTCATTATAGAAAAAGTTTGTTCCCAAATGTATGTAGAAGCAAAAACAACCAGCATCTTACTGGCAAAATCTCGAATGTTTGCGTACTTTTCCAACAAGAGCACAATAAAATTTACCAATATCTTCACCACGATGTAATTCTTTAAGTGCAAGATTAGATTGAAAATCAATTATTTCTAACTGAAACCCACTCGGAACGCTATCAATTTCAACACAAAATGGATCCCTAACTATTGACTTTTTTCAAGCTTACGAAAATCACCAAATCTACGATTGAATTCTTGATTTAAAACTCTTACGGTGCAACTGTATTCATTAAGTTTATTTTCAGGTATTTAGTAATGGTTTTCAAAAAAATAAAAACAAAAATATTTTCTTATTTTTAGTAGTGTTTTAAAAGAAATTGATATTTTTCAAAATTAATTTTGTTCTCTCCAGTAAGTAAATGGGCCGCAGGTCTAGTCTAGATTGTATTAATTATACAACCAAAGCAAGAACAGTATATTCTGAAGTCAGTGAGTATCAGAAATAAGAAAATGCGAAAATTATGCCGAATATGATATTACATAGTGATGAAATTAATGTATTTAAATTTGTTATCAAAAAATAGATAAGCATAAAGTTTAAATATATGTTCATCAATTGAATTAATCAATTCAATTTTTTAAATTAAAATGTCAGTAACTTTCTTCTTATACCTTAGAATATTGAAGACAAATATTATTAAACAAAGCTTGAACTTTATATAATTAAATTCTAAATTTATTCTACTCTATTAACTGTCGTATACTTTTGAAGAATTGGATCAAGACTTGTAATATTATAATTTTCTAGATTATATTTATATTCATTAGAAGTTTTTTTATCTAAATATAATAAACATTTCTATAGATAATATGAATTTAAATGCTTTATAAAATGTTTGCAATGAATTTTAGGAAAATGATTAAATCAAATCATATAAAAAAAGGATAGTTGGAGAAAATATTTTACATGTTGTAATTTTTTTAGAGCTAGGTGGTAAATTGATTTTATCTCAGCTTAAGTAGTAGAATATAAATAATATTCAAGATTGTTTGAGAAACAAAAATAACAAAAAGAAAGTATTAAAAAGAAACAATATGGAAAAGTGAAGACAGAAAGAAGTGAAAAACTGAGTTCATATTATGGAAGAAAAGATAATGTTATTACCTTAATTCTTCAAAAATATAATAATGGAAGAAATTTTTATTTATGTAAATATTGAATATCATTATTACCTACTCTTATCTTACATTTTTTATTAAAACAATATGGATCATTTGAATAAATAATAGTAGATTACAATACATGTTAAGAAAATTTGTTATTCTTGCGAGTTGTGTATACACACAAACACATAGACACGAGTCATGTTTATATCACGAGACCGAAGGTCGAGTGATATAATATTGACGAGTGTCTATGTGTTTGTGTGTATACAAAACGAGCTGTATAACAAATTTGATTAACATGTATTGTATACTGCTTTAATGTGCATGGGAGAGGGAGTTGAAAACAATACATTTACAATGAAAAAAATAAACAAAAAAGTTCAAAATGAAGCAAGGAAATAAAATTTAATTAATACGGAAGTAAATTTATTTCTCGAAATGATTTCAAACCGGATGATTTAAGATCAGGTAATTCCTAAAATATTAAAAAAAAATTAGTAATTTTTCCAAAAAAAATTATTCATTTTCTTTTTTGCAAAAAAAAAAATCGTATAATTTTTTTTTAGAAAAATTACTAATTTTTTTTTTTATTATTTTAGGAAATAATGGTCTTCTTAAATTTTATTTAATTTTATTTTTAATTATTAAAAAAAATAATAATAATTTCATAATTATTTTTTTTTATAATTAAAAATAAAATCAAATAATAATTATATAATTATAATTTATATTTACAATAAATAATCTCCTTGTTGCTGTGATATTCCTCGTTTGTTGATAAAAGAAAAAAAAATTCTTACTTGACATTTGACAATTGAGAGCAGACTTTATAATGACAACAAAGATATTTTCAGTGTTACCATTGTTCTATTTTTATTCATTTTGTTTTTTTGAATAAAAATAAGTGCAATTTTTGAAGTGTGGTTTAAATTTTTGTACTAAAATCCAACTACACTCGTTTAAAAATTTAGTAGTAGAGGTTCGAAGATCCTTTAAAAATAGTAGATTGAAACACCTGTTAAGAAAATTCATCGACTGATCGACTGGCCGCTTTTTAGAAAAAAAAAATAGCCGCGTATTTTTTTATTGGTTCTTATTTTTTTTTTTGTTTGCTCAGAGGGAAAATATAGATTAGCTCAGAGGGAAAATATAGATTTTTAGCATTATAAACTAAGCTTTGTTTGACATTGATATGATGCATTATAAACTAAGCTTTGTTTGACATTGATATGATGCATGTGTATACATTTTCAATTTTTTTTTTTTTTTTTTTGTATTTGTCTGTATTGAAATATTGTGAGTGTGAGTGATATTATTTTTGTTTATAGTATTACGCAGTTCAAAATGAAGAATGTAAATACAATATAGAGCAATGTAAATACAATTTACATCACAGCGAAATGTAAATACAATTTACATTCCTCTATAATTGCATGTGTATTGATGTATGTAATGGACCATTTACCGAGCTAAATTTGCGAATGTAAATACAACTTACCGAAGCCCTGCGCATTAAAATAATTTTTTCCTCATTTCAGTAGAAAATATTGTACATTTTCTTCAAAAATAAAAACATGTAAATGTAGAAGACTGTTATAAAAATCATAATTAAGATTATAATTTACAAACCTTATAATCTTTACTATAATCATTTGTAATCGAAATTTAAATGATTTCGATGAAAATTGTGAAACAAATCAATGAACTGTTTAGCTCCCAATTATGTTAACGAGTCAGACTGTGGTTTGAAATAGATTTTGATTGAAATTTGTAAGTGGTTAATTGTCGAATAAAGGAAATTGAAATTTTTCGGAATATAATGAAACTAAATTTATTGAGTGTGTAAATAAAAAGAAAATTTCTCAAATAAACAGTCAGACATTGACACTTATGTTTGAAAGTTAGAGACGAAAAAGTTTTAAATAAAAAATTTTTTTAAGTTACACGATTTTATTATTCAAATATGTACTAATAACGAGAAAATAAAACCAAGTATAAGAGACAACAGTATTCTTATTACTAAAAAATATATATAATTTAATTTTTTTGTTTTAAATTCAAGTCGAATGGTAAATATAAGATGTCTGCGGAAACCTTACTTCAATAATTAAATATTCATTATTTATAATAATAATAATAAAAAATTTAAGCTACCAAGTAAGTTTTTATATCATAAGGGTATTTTCAAAAACGTAAGGTTTAGAAAAATTCTTAGTTTAAATCATTTACCATGTTTTAAAAAGATATTTCACAGTAAAAAATTATCAATGGTTGAAAAGAGAAAAAAAAGTTTAAAAACTTTTTATTTTTTTTTACAAATTTAGTTTTATATTAGGCAGCCCAGGTGTTAATTTCAAAGCAGAATTATCTGTTGTGTTAAGCCTGTATACCGCCACCTATAAACTGGGATTGTTTTGGAGCTACTGGACGGTGCTACATCAGTATTGCCCTTGACCTTGTCCTGTAGCAAGTTCGGTCGTAAGTTCGATTCCCATCTATTCTGTACGAAATAATACTTTGTATTATGATGCTATAAATACATGAATCTTTTCCATGACTAACGCTCAACTTCTTTTGTGATAATGTTGTCCCAAAAATATTAAAAAGTTGAAATTATTCATAAAATCGAATTGAGCGAATTCTAGACGTTAACTTATCAAGCTGAAAATTGAAACAAATTATTTCAAGGATAGTACTATCACAAAAATTAGGGAGCAATAAAGCTAAAAACCTCATTCATGGCGCTTGGAATAAAAAAGGGGAGCACATAGTAGTCGAGAGAATGATATTCGACCTTTTTGTTGTTCCGAATAAAAAAATTATTAATAATTGCTAGTTTCATAATGAATAAATCACTCTGTTGGAACCATTGTAGTTTATACTTTTTTTTATTAAAAAAATGTTTTATTGATATGATTTTGATCGTTCTGATGGAAAATAACATTCCAATATACAACAATTATTATTCCTTAAATTAAACTTATATTTCTAATATTGAAAAACTTACTTTTTCAATATTATGACTGCTTCCGTTAGCAAACTGGCTCTCTAATTAATAAGTTTAAATTATTTAAGGTAAAAAGGTTTATAACATATGCTTATAAAATAATTAAAAAGGACTGAAAATTAGTTAAAAGGTTAAGTTATTCAAATTGCAAAAGTTAAGCACATAGTTCATAAAATAAATTGGAAAATATTACTATAGAATTAAAGACAATTCGTCCGATGATTATATTTTTTGTTACAAAATAAATATTAATTATTATTAATTTCTGTTCGTATTATATTAACATAAACTTTAAGTTAGATATTTTATTTATTAAATTATTAAACAAAAGCTTTATTTTTAAGTTCGATAAGATTGACCAGTTTTATTTAGACATTATTATTATAGTACAGGCCCACAAACAAAACAATGAATTTTGAAAATTTTCTTACAATTATATTTCTCTTCTAGACTTAACCATTTCAGTTTTATGGATTAAACATTTAAACAACTAGTAATCGTATAATTAAAAAGAAACAAAACTTCTACTAAATGCGCTTCTGTATATAACAATAAACATATTCTGACGATAAAATGTTTAAAATTCCAAAATTCTTAAGAAAATACTTCATCACGTTATTACATAATATAATTTTTGAATTTAAAATGGATAATAAAAGTTTTTTTATCCAAAGTTTATCAAAGTTATAGAGGACAATAGTTTTATTAAAAACATTGAAGTATAAAGTTAATTAAAAGGATTGAATAATTAAAATTTCTTCTATAAACTTTATAAAAAAAAAAATTTTCACCTTAAAATATTATAGTCGGTGTTACATGTTACTTCTTACTCTGCCATATTTTAATTAATATTTAATGGATAAAATTCTGTACTTTATTTTCTATTACTTTACTAAGAGGTTTAACTTATAATATTGTGAAGTTAAATAAAATAGCATATCTCGATGTGTAGTTCTTGATTTTCCATTATAGTTATTCTTTCAATGGTCATGAATTTTGAGAAGTTTTTCTCATATTTAGTCAAGTCACTTAAGTTGCGAAATTATATATATTTCTATTAATTCTAGAGAAATATTTCTGATTAATTAAAGCTAAGCTATTTTTACTTTATTCCAAAAGCCAATGGATCAGCACAACACACTGAATGAAATTTATAATTATGGATCAGACGAAATTCGAATCGGCACACTCAGTATTCTTACTGAAAGAATGCGCTTTGACGACTGAGGATCAACAAAAGTTGTTGGACGGTGCGGTGCTTTTATTTTATCCATAACGATACAAAAGATTTTTCAAATTCATTTCAAGTGTACCTAGTGTACAGAGTGGTAGATTTTTATTTCGAATTAAAAATGTTAAAAATGGATATTACATTTTTATTTCATTTAAAAACACTGTGTAAATTATTTGTACAACGTCTTCAAACATTCCGCAACACGCTTCAAACTGTTGCCTTTTCGTAGAAATAAATTAAAATATTTTTGAATTTATATAAACTGTTGAACATCCTTTGTTTCGAAAAATATTTGATCTTGTGTGGGCCCTGTAAAAATAAATTGTTTTCTTCAAAATATATTATTATTATTTATACATGCCTTTGTTCTTGGATTTGTTCCCTTTTTTCACGAAAACCACAAAAAGGTATTCCATCTTATTCAACAAAAAGTTATCTGATGCTTTTCTCCATTGTCTATTTGACATATTTGATATTTTAAAAATACAACAACTAATTTGTTTCTTTGAATATTTACGGTCGATTTTTCAGACATGATTTTTCAAGTAGATGGTGAAGTTAACTAAAATCGATCGTAAATATTTTTAATTTTAAGTTTTTTTATTTTTGTTTAAAAAAAAAAAAGTCGCTACTAAAATTGAATTGAATTGAAAAAAAAGAAAAGCATTATTTATATGTGACTGAAAATACATTTGACTGTAATTAAAATACAGTGAAATATATACATATTTAGAGTAAAATGTTATATGAGAGAATTTTTTTAACTGAACTGTTAAAAAGAGATACAGTTAACCAAAAATGAGGTTAAATATCTAGAATTGGATTAACAGCCAAATGTTCTTACAGTCGAATGAAATACTGTTAAATAAATTTAGCACTTTATTTTTTTTATGTAGGGGTCTCATGTTGGGCTTACACGCTAATGCAATTTGCGTCAATTGACTTATTCAAACTAAATAGAGCGCAAGTAAATTGTTGTATGTAAAAGAAAGCATGAATCATGCGCCCTTAAAAAATGTGGCTGAGAACTTTTTCATTTTGTTTTCACACATATCGTGTTACCAACAAACTGTTCAAACTAGAATAAATGTGTAATCACATCAGTTCATTTTGTAAAAATCAGCATGCACAAATCGACTTATGTAATTGCATGCGAGTATGAAAACAGCATTACACTTAGCAATAAAAACTTGGGAGAAATAATGTTTTTTAACGATTATTTTTGTGGAAAAAATTTATTAATTTTTAAAATAATATTTTGTATCATCAGTTTATGCCTTCAACGTTAGTTCGAATCGCAAATTCGAAATCACATATTATTTATTTTTTTTCGAATTATTTTTTCTGGACAATCATTGAATCTACAATTAATTTGTCATCATTGTCAAGTAACATAATTTAACAAAGAAATTTATTGCGTAGTTCGTTATGTTGTAATTAGTGCTATAAAATTTAGATCACTAAATGGTTGCGTCAATACACATGCAATCATTTAGATGCATCAGCGTATATAATGAAAAAGTTTAGATGGGGGTTGGACATTTGTCCGCGGAACATTTGTCCGCGATTTGTTTTTGTATCGCGGACATAAAAATGACATTTGTCCGCGATTCGAAATGTCTTTTGTCCGCCGCGGACAAATGACATTTTCCAAAATGTCATTTGTCCGCGATAAAAGATAATCGCGGACAAATGACATTTTGCAAAATGAGATTTGTCCGCTAAAAATCTGAAAAATCAATCGCGGACAAATGACATTTTGCAAAATGACATTTGTCCGCTAAAAATTTTCAAAATCAATCGCGGACAAATGACATTTTGCAAAATGACATTTGTCCGCTAAAAATTTAAAAAAGCAATCGCGGACAAATGAGATTTTGGAAAATCACATTTGTCCGCTAAAAATTTGAGGCTAAAGTGCAGATGACGTGAACCAATCAGAATCGTCACAACGTGAGAAGGGGTGGGGGGGCGGCGGGCGGGCCGGTGGACTGGTGGTTGGACCAACCACCAGTCCACCGGCCCGCCCGCCGCCCCCCACCCCCCTCTCTTTTAGGGGCAAATCGGGCAAAAAAAAAAAAATGCATATACAAAATGTATGAACAATTTGGGGGGACTCTACCCCTCTTCCCTTTTCTAAGCTTCAGACGATTCTGAGTGGTTCACGTAATCTGCAGTATCTCCAAAATTGAAAAATCAATCGCGGACAAATGACATTTTGCAAAATGTTATTTGTCCGCTAAAAAAACTGAAAATTCAATCGCGGACAAATGACATTTTGCAAAATGACATTTGTCCGCGAAGTTTTCCATACAAATTTCATCGCGGACAAATGTCCCGCGGACATATGTCACGGCGCCGTTTAGATGCATCAGCGTAAATAATGAAATCATTTAGATGTTTCGTATTGAATATTACGTAATACCTAAACAAACATAATATCTCTCACAATATTTCAATACAGCCAAATACAAAAAAAAAAAAAAAAGAAAAAAGACAACTACGTAATCATACACAAAAATAATATCACTGACACTCACAAAGAAATTAAAATAAAATTAACAAGTAACATTTCCCTTTTTTTCTTTTATCTCTAAAAGAAAGAGAAATTAAAATAAAATTAACGTGGCAATTTCCCTTTTTTTCTTTTATCTCTAAAAGAAAGAGAAATTAAAATAAAATTAACGTGGAACATTTCCTTTTTTTGCTTTTATCTCTAAAAGAAAGAGAAATTAAAATAAAATTAACGTGGAACATTTCCTTTTTTAGTATAAATTATCTCTATATTCTCTCTTTGCAACTACCTCTCCCCTTCGCAATAAAGCAGTATATAAGATATGTTAACAAAATTTGTTATATTAACTCGTTGTCTATACACACAAACACATAGACACTTGTCAATATTATATCACTCGACCTTCGGTCTCGTGATATAATTTTGACTCGTGTCTATGTGTGTGTTTGTATAGACAGCTCGTAATTAATAACAAATTTAGTTAACATATATTATAATATACTATTACGCAACATGGATGTATTCCAAATTCTAAATCTATAATAATATGATTAATATGTATATATTACATAACAAATCTTAAAATCAGAAAATCATAATATAGAAATATCAAAAAAAGTATGACTTCATCGTAGTTTAATATTTACAAAAAAATCTTTGAAAATTTAATTTATAGTATAATTAAAATAAATTTGGTTTGCCAAATCATACCTAATAAATTTTAATTAGAACTAATTTTTGAGTTAATTCAATTTTAGCTTTTTTTTGTTTCTCTGATATTTTGTACTTCAGTCCATTAAGCATTAATTAAAATTAAAATGAAATTTTCTCTCCATTTATCTCTAACAGAAAAAAAATTTAATTTAATACAAAAAAGGAAAAGGAATTTTTGATTTCAAGTAAAAGGACTTAAATGTATACAAATTAAAATATTATGTAATTCAAAATCAAGGAAAAATATTGTACTTGACTTCTTTTAGTTAGGCTTTATAGATTTAGCTACTCTCAGCATTATTTTCTAAGAATTCAATAAGGAAATTCTGTTTAGTTTTCGCAAAATCAAACTATATTCTCAAATAGAAAAATAATTTTAAGGAATTTATTTTGTCAACAAAGGAACTTTTAATATATGTATATATATACATAATGTCTGAACACCAGTTCGGAACAGAATCAAACTAAAATTCGTCTTATAAATATGTATGTAAATATAACTTGAAATATTTCTTCGATGAGAAAGAAAAAATTCAAATGAAATAAACTTTCTGTTTTAAGCACACTGATGAAAAAAAAAGTTTTTTAATTTTATTATACAACCAAAGAATAAGAATACATTCTTATTCTTTGATACAAGTAAATATTTGTTAATGAAACATAAAAAATATTCAATGGGACATAAAATATTTTTAAATATCGGTGACTTTGAGTTTATTCGAATTTTATTTGATCTTTACAAGTAAAATTTCAATAATTTTTTTTCTATTTTTGTTTTTATGAGAATGTCGCTCGTTTTCCAAATATTTCAATTTAGGCGTTCTCAAAATAGAAACATCGATTTAGAATATGTTTTCGATTAATAAAAATTCTTTTTCATTTCAAAATATAAATATGAAAGAAAACAAAATTTTTTTTACACAAACACTTTTCGTTTGTCATAAAATCTTGCTACTGATATTTGACCCACTTTTGTTGAAATACAATAGTTTATCAACTCCAACTTGTCAGTAAACCAGGTTCTGCGGTAAAAAATCCTTACCGTTATAATAAAATTAGTGAACAATTACACATCCTTACAAAATTTCAGAATAATCGCTTCGGAAGAAGTGATTCAAAAATTCACTGATTCATTTAGAAGAAGGCAACAAATCTTATAGTCAAATTGTAGGAATCTAGTAATATCAACAGAAAAAAATACAAAAAAAGACAACAATTGATCAAAAATAATGGAAAACATAGTAATTGAGCAATTAATATCTTATTTTAAAAAGCTGAATCTTGTAATTACCAACTTGAAAATAGAAACTCAAAAATTTTCATTGATCTAAAAAGAGCAATATGCGATATAAACAGGCCCGGTCCTAGCTGATTCGGCGCCCTGTGCCGATTTTGAAAATTGCGCCCATAAGCATAGTATAAGTCATTTTCACGTCACCATTGAGGTAGACCAGGCCTGGGCAACCCAAAACATAAGCGAGTCAATTTTAAGAAATATCAAAAATTAAAGAGCCGCAAATTTTTTTAATAATTATAAATGTATATAAGAAAATCAATATATTTAGTTTTTGATTTATATACCGTTTTAAAATATTAAAAATTAAATAAAACAATAATTTTAAACATGAATTTTATACATTGTTCAAAATATATAATTCTTCAAAATTAATTGTAATTTTAATGATGACACCCTTAATTGATTTGTTCAATTCTCGTCCGTCATTGAAACTCGATGTTTATTTTTACAAAATAATAAAAATTCTTTATTTGTAGTTTACAGTGGAAAAAAATTTTTGATTTGTAGTTTAGGGTGCAAGAAAATTCTTTATTTGTAGTTTAGAATGAAAAAAGTTTAGGCCGGGTGAAAAAAAAAATTTGTCCGAATTGTTCTTCGAGCCAAATGCAGTGTAAAAAAAAATGATTTCCGGAGCCGCATAAATTTATGTTATGAGCCGCATGCGGCTCAAGAGCCGCAGTTTGAAGTCTGAAGTAGACTATACTAAAACGCTTTTTTTAACGAGGTATTCCCAGTAGGTCTAGTGCTAGTCCTCAAATAAATATACATACACTAGGTAGAAAAAGTCTGCGTACGGGCTCGTTTTCTTATTTTTTTTTCCACATGTTCCCAGTTTTTGATGTCATTTAAAAGGACTCTGTAAAAAATTTTTTTTTATCAAAATTTAAATTTTGAGAAATATCAATTTTTGGAAAAGTCTGCGTACAGCCGGTTTTAATGCCGCGTCTCAAAAATTAACTAATAATGTCATTTGAAAGGCAATTGAATGTAGATAATTTTGCGCCATATAATTTTATCCTACGATAAGTGAAAGTGTCAAAAATTTTGAAAATCATAAAAAGAAGCGGTTCTAACCTATTTTTCAGCAGTTCTAAGCTATTCCTATGACTTTCAAAGACAATTTTTGACACTTTCCCTTATCGTACAGATAAAATTATATGGCGCAAAATTATCTACATTCAATTGCCTTTCAAATGAGATTACTAGTTAATTTCTGAGACGCGGCATGGAAACAGGCTGTACTCAGACAGTTCAAAAAATTGATATTATTTCTCAAAATTTAAATTTTGAAAAAAAAAAAAATGTTTTCACAAAAAAACTTTTTTCATAGAGTACTTTTAAATGACATCAAAAACTGGGAACATGTTGGACAAAAAATAAGAAACGAGCCCGTACGCAGACTTTTTCTACCTAGTGTATACCAAAAAAAAATATTTACATAAATACTATGTAGCACAGTAGTCAATTTCGAATGGATTTGCATGTTCTTGACTACAAATCGATTGGCGCCCTATTCGTTAGGCGCCCTGTGCAAGTGCACATCATGCACATATAGCAGGACCGGCCCTGGATATAAACATCTTGCTAAGAAAGCTAAAGTAATGGAGTACGTGCTGTCGAAATTGATTGGTTTAAACAGAATGCAAAAAATTAAACTTAACGGAATTATCTCGGAAGCCATTGAAGTACCTTAGGGTTACATTCTTGGTGTTCCGATTTTTTTGATATATATTAATGATATCCTATACGAATAAATACTAAACGAAGAGTAAATCCAGATCTAGAAGGAAGTATCTCTCTTAGATAAGTTAGTGAGACCAATACATTAACAGTACAGGGTGTTTTATATAATATCACAATATTTTTTTTCACTATTTTAGATTTTTTGTTTCCACACACCATTGAAGTAAAAAAATAGTTTCGATTTATCCTTTTTTTTCGCGAAGTCGGAAGCAAAAAAAACCCTTAGGGGTTTGAGGGAGGCGACAGCTGTCCCCCATTCATCATAACAGCTTTCTATTTTAAACATTTTTATACATTACGAGGGCCATATCTTTGAAAGCCGAAACCATTTTTGGATTTGGGGTTTATGGCGCCTTTAACCCCTCAACAACTTTCAGTCAAATCGAGCTTGCACACTTAAACTTCACTTACGCCTAGAGAAATTTTTGGAATCCATTGACTTTATTTTGAAATAAAAAATAATTTAACACCTAACCTAATCCGAGTCCTCTAACTAACATTTGATTTAAAAAAATTAAGCTAATTACTCTGTAAAAAATTCGTAACTGACTTTTTGGTGCACATTTTTTTATGTCAAATATTTAAAAATATTGGAAGTAATTAGAAGTCTGAATCGAGCTAGCCGACTCGAAAGTCTGAAGAACTTTAGTTTGAATAAAAGTTCAACTCGCCGATTTAAAAATTTTCAAATCAGAAAATTTAATTGGAAAATTAAAGTTAGGTATATTTTTAATTATTTTTTTCCTTTGAACGAGTTTTTAAATTTATGAAATATTATTTTTCGGCTAAACTGGAAGCAATTTGTGAATTCCTATTTTAAAATTGAGTTGATTTTATCCGGTTGTTTAAGTCGCTATTGCACAGATTGCTCCAATAGACAAATTTGCTCGCCAATCAACGGCATTGTAAAGTTTTTTATTTGAACTGACATTTTGGTATCAACAAAACATATGTGAAGTACCTCAACGTTTATAGTATAAAGAAAGGAATTTCTTCATCCATATATACAACATCCTTGATGATATCAAACAGGCTATCGACTTTTGTAAAATGATATTGTTGCGGATGAAGCACTATTAAATGTGTAGTAGGAGAAACTCGAAGAGGAACTGCAGAATATTTAGCAAAATTAAATACATGGTTCAACTTTAATAAAATGAAATTAAACAACCATAAGACGAAATACATTGTCATTAATGGTTCAACAAGAGATGAAATAAAAATTGATACACATTTCATAGAGAAAGCAAAAGAAATTACATATCTAAAAATAATTTTAGATACAAAATCAAATTTTAAGAGTTATATATTTTATATGTTAGAAAATATCAAAGAAGTTATACATTTTTTCTAAAATAAGGAAAAGGCTATCTGTTCAAAACTCAATTAAAATATTTACAATTTTAAAACCACATTTTGAATTTTCCTCGTCTATCTTATTTATAGCAAATGTACGTGTAGTTATAAAAATTACAGATGAACACATTATTCATCAATAGATTATATGTTAGGCGCTTAGCATAAACCGAAGAATCATAAAGAATGTTACAATCATAGTTTTTAAAATGAAAAATATAACTTATCCACAATACTTATGTGATAGACTAGTTTATGTAGAAGTAAAGTGACTAAAGTACTTGGGGGCTGTTCACCAATCACGTAACGCTTTGAAGTATTTCATAGCTAAAATTCATAAACATAAATTTTTTCGGACAATCTGTATTGGGATATTGTTTTATACTTTTAAGTCCATTTTAAAAAAATGGTAAATACATTTCACGGTGTGCAAATTTCGAGTTAACATGAAAAAAATATAACATTGCTGGGAGTAGGCTTGTTTGAAAGCTCCGTGTGAGCCCTTTCCAAAAAGGTATATTTCAAAATGTTTGTATTATGGATTTCCGAGAAATCGAGGAAAACGACATTTGTAGGGTTTGGGACCCAATTGCTTAATAGAAATTAAACTTTTATCACTGTTTTTTTTTTAATTCTATATATTTTGGGGCTATGCTCGCTCCGTCAGGCTTCAGAAACAGTTCATTCGGATTTCATAAAAGCATGGGCTCGATTCCAAATTTTGAGAAAACATCCAAGATATTCTGATAAATTGCTTAGAGCAGTTCTAGACTATAATTCCGGTAAAACCTAATTCTGTAATTCAAATTCTTGCGTCTAACTATATTTTTTTTATCCTATAACCTTTACCCACCATCCCATTCCGTTCCATCCTGTTCTACTCATTATCCTAACAGCTATTTTATCCCTTCAGTTTGTACATCATCGAGTTCGAAGACCCACCTCCACCTTCACGTGGTGAGCTCTGAACTTCCAAAAATTAAAATTTTAAAACTTTTAGAAGACTGACGGAGGGGGCATAACTCAAAAATATATATAATTAAAAAAAACAGTCATAAAAGCTTAATTTCTGTTAAGCAATTGGGTCCCAAACCCTACAAATGTCGTTTTCCTCGATTTCTCGGAAGTCCATAATACCAACATTTTGAGATATACCTTTTTGAAAAGGGTTCACACGGAGCTTTCAAACAAGCCTACTCACAGCAATGTTATATTTTTTTGATGTTAACTCGAAATTTGCACACCGTGATTTATTTTAATTTAAATAATTATTTTCTGCTTTTAGACTAGAACAAGCAAACAAGTGCATATGAGTTAATAGAAACGTGTTAAAAAATGAAAAACACGCCCTTTAGACTATAAAGACAAATGTTTTTGGGGAAACTTTAGAAGTATTGTTACTTTTGTACAACTTATTTAAAACAGACATATTTTTTTTTATCAACTATTCTTTAAAAATAAAAACTAACTTAGCAGCATTAAAACAACATTATCGTCTGCTCAGAAAAGAAACAACGTATGATATTTATGCGTCATTATTAGATAATAGCACCATTCGATTCCTCGTACTCGATTTTATAAGTACAACTATTTTGCAATATTCTTAATGTTGATTAAAATGTGTTTTCTAGATGAAAATTTTACGTTACTTGATATTTTTGCATGCATTTTTTTAATTTTCAAATCTTTAAACTCAAATTACTCGAAAGTATACTTTTCATTATACATTGTTTAATTTTTCAGCAGACGTTATTATTTAGGTTTGTGTCAATACCGTCTGATTCACTTCAAGATAATAATTAATCCGCTCAAAAGGGCACATAGATTTATAGGGAAAGATATTGACAATTATTCAAACAATATTAAAATGATCAATATATCAAAATATAGTTCTACTTGTCTGATTATATTGTTGAAATAGATACATAATGTAAAGTGCATACAAAAGATATATGTAGGTATATACATTTATGTACAGAGCCATGTTAAAATACTAAATTTTATTTTTTTAGTTGAATCTTAGACGAGAAATTCATAAAAACTATAAATAAATATTAATACAAAATATCAAATGTCAGTGCTATAGAGTCTAAAACTCTAAAACTAGTGTAAAACTCCGAAATGTAAAAATTGTAAAATGTTATGTTAACAATAAAATAAATGAATATGAATATGAATAATGTAATATTAATATTTAAAAGTAATTACACCATATAACTAGATTGAGCATCCTTATAGAGAATCATTTTCTAAAATAGAACGAAGTATATTTAATTTTAGTTTTTTTATTAAATTTGTACATACATAACATAATGTAATAAAAAAACAATATTTAAAACAAAACATACCTATTAGTTTTATATTTTTCTTTTTTACCCCATTTTTTATATTGGAATCGATACAATGCTACTAATTAAAAACTCGTTTTTGGCAAAACTGCGATTACTTAGAATTTTTTGTTCGTCTAACCATTAAGTATCTTTTTAGGAACTTTATTGCTGCTGCTAAACTATATAAGAAACACCTTATTATTTCGCCGTGACTAAATTAAGAAAATCTATTTTTATTTTTAATTTGTTCTTAGAAAATTAAAATAAAAGTGGCGCTAAAAAAACAAATAAAATAAAAATTATTTAGATTTAGTGTCAATAACCCTATTATTCCAGTTCGAGACGATTATTAAGAGTGCACACAGATTAATTAAATATGATATTGACTATCTTGAATCATATGATTGAAACAGTTTTGAAAATAGACTATCCGAAAAATATTTCAGAAGACAACTAATTGATTAGGTGTACTTATTGTTGATATATATAATGTTTTCTTTTTTTTTTATTTATTATTATAATTTAAATGAATTTTTCTTGCTTTCTTGTTCGATCAAACTTGAAATTAAAAGTGGTATTTAGCTAAGGGGTTAACATTATCTAAGGAGTTAAGATTTGATATGAGTGTAATTTTTAGTGCAACTCACACAACCAAGAACTATATCTATAATTGCTACAGTTCCGTTCAGATAAAATATTATTAATAATTATTAATAATTAATTATTAATAATTATTAATAATTAATTACGAATTATAATTATGATTTAATCTTACAAAAGTTTTCTAAATATTAATTTAGAACAACACTGTCTTATTTACACTATGTTTGTATCCTTTGTTACACTTATTTTTCTCTTCGACGATAAACGTATTAAATTTTCTTTTGACTAAGAAAGATATGAGGTAATTATAGTCGAATTAAAAAAAAACTTTCATTCAGGAACTTTCAAGGTCTTCCAGATATTTTCAGAGTTAATCAATGTTTTGCTTTTATGCGGCGCTGCTTAATGAAAAAAATTATAAACTCTCTTCAGACAACTTTGATTTTTAGGTCCAATTGAATATTCCAAATAAATGTTGATTAAATATGTAAGTAGTTCATAATTCGTACCAAAATTTATTAGTCATGTTAATAAATCAAATTTCCTGTTTTCTGTTGACCCTAATATTAGAAAAGTATACGATTATGGATAGTCCCTACTTCGAAAACTAGATTAATGAGATTGAAGATAATTAGTGATTTTTTTTTTTTAGTTATTTTAATGTTTTTTTTCTCATACTAGACATGCTTACAAAAACTAAAACTTTCCTTTGTTAAAAATTGTACATTTACATATTTAAAGGTAGGTAGCTTAATCATACACATATATACATATACTGCAAATACGTAATGATGTGGCCACATTTTTGGTTACAATCAATACTTTTTTTATAGATTTTTTGTTTTTATATCCTTATTTTAAATGTTTATTTGGTGAAAAATGTTTTTCCTTTGACCTTTTGCAACATTTTTTACCGCATTCAGAAAATCATATTTGACCATATTAGTTCTGATTATCCAAGCTGGTTTTTATAGCATCTTTTCTATGGTGCGATTTGGTTGGTGTGTTTGATTAAAAAAAATAGTTCAAAAACATTGAAACCAATGGGACATTATTTATGAGTATGTATAGTTATTATATGGTAATAAAAGTGTTTCGGTTTCACTCTCATATTGTGATCCAAAAATGTAAATTAATAAATGTAAATTAATAAATGTAAATTAATAAATGTAAATTAATTAATGTAAATTAATAAATGTAAATTAATAAATGTAAATTAATAAATATAAATTAATAACTGTAGATATATGTTTATTTAACTTTTTGGAGTGAAGACTTTGCATTATTTTACTGTTCAAAAACAAGCGAATGAAAATTCCGAAAGTTTTTGAAACCTTATAAAATAAATAATTAGGATTAAAAATAAAGGATGCTAAAAATGGATAAATGTAAATTGGCCAAAAAAAGAAAGAAAAAGTTGGAGAATATAATGAATAGACTGCAATAAGAAAAACATTAGGAAGCGAATTATAAACAATTCTTTATGGTCGTCAATCATTTGGCTATTATTTTGCTAGTACTGTCCTTCCAAAAGCAGTTGGGTTGGCAACATTATACATATAGGCATAAATAAAAAAAAATTAGAAACAAAATTTAAAAAAATTAATCAAAAAACTAACAAAAAACAAACAATATCAATATCAAGAATGAATAATAAGACACTCTCACCAAAAAATGTTATTATTATAATAAATTTCCAACACGCAACATTATAATAATTTTCTAAAAACTTTCAACCTTATTCTTATTAATTAATTGAATGATTTACTATTTACAATTTACTTATTTGAAAAATGTATGTGGCTAAGGTTACGTTACCTAAATTCCAAGTTTATCAAATAATAATAACAAAATAGTCGTAAATAATTCTGGGTTTTCTATTCAAATTTTATCAATCCACGAATCATATATTATTTGATCAACCAATTTCTTTTATTTTTATTTTCACATCAAATTTTAGTCTCGTAATAACACATAATAAAAAAATTACAAAATAAATTAAATTTGTTTTGACGCTAACTTTCTTTACCCTATTATTCTTAATTTTCATAAAATTCAGTGGAAGAAAATGTCATTGAACTTCCTATTCTAAATGTTTTTCCTTTGAACTTTACAATTTTTTTAAATATCAAAAATACATAAATTTAATAACAAAAATAAGTTTTTTTTAGTTATTTTGTTAGCAGTTAGAGATCTATTTAAGCTATAGTTCAAAGTAAAATTTATAAATTCAAAACAAACAGTATTTGAACATATTTCCCTGTGTGTTGGAAAAAAAATTCCATTTGACATCAAATTGTAAAAAAAACATAAATTTTTTGATTGAATTTATTTAAGGGTGTTAATATTATTTATTATTGAAAAAACCATTAATAATATTAATGATATTATAAAAGCGAAAAAATACAATTTATCTACTATATAAATAAATATTATATGATATGATAAATAAATTGAAAGCTTCTCAAAAAAAATTAATTTCTCTGTGTAAATTGTGTTCTTGCTAAACATAATTTCTTTTGATCTCGTATTTCAATGTTGAATGATTGTTAAAAATGCTGATCTTGCTTATCTTTCTTAAATTTGTTGGTGCATTTTATTAATTCAACATATTTACTTCATCTAAAGCTAATGTTTAATTTTTTTATATATTCCTCATAAATATAAAGCAAGCATGTACAGTAAATACATAATGTCTATTCACAAATCGAAAAAATGAGTCGATTTGAAATAAAAAGGTTGATAATGCCTTAATACGCACATAATAAGTGGTGTTACTTAATACATTTTTTTTCAATTGTTTTGTTACACAAATTTTAAAATTTATGTTAATATATTCTTCAGAAATACTATGGGCATTGTAGAAATTTAAGTTTTGATAGAGAAAAGGAAAAGAAATTGTTCGGAGTAGTGACATTGTATAAATGTAAGTTTTGATAGAGAAAACGAAAAGAAATTATTTAAAAAAATCTTATATAAAACAAGCTTTCTGAAAAAACGACATCCACAAGCTACGATGTCTGTTAATATAGTATAATCATCAAATTGTAAAACAAATTTCAAATACAAGAATTAATAAATTTCTTTGAATGCTTTTGATATTAATTTTATGCCCATCGTATCAGCGATAATTTTGTCTTCTGACAAAGTGACAACGTTTTGAGAGTACGCAATCTATTTCTACGGTATAATCAAGTGAGAATCAAGTAAGTTTTTTCTTAAACATTCATAATTCAATTTTTAATACACATTATATTATGTATTATATATATTAGGGAGTGATATAACAGATTATAGTTGAAGATTGGCATTTTTCACCATTCGGAAAATTCAGAAGATAACTGGTTTGCTCAGTATAATAATAGTGTACAAAAGTTATTCGTACGATTCTCCACAGTAAGTACAACAGCTATCCATTTTTGAAAATCTTCAACCTATAGCACGATTTATGTGACAAATATGAAAATATTGCATTTCAATTTTATTAATGCAATATTTTAGAGTTTAGAATGATAAATTTAATTAGTATAAACAATTTGGTGCTCACCACTGTTCGAGAAGACTTTAGAATAAAATATGTTACATATATATATTTATTTTAAAAAGAAAGAACCAAAATCAATTTCTGAACTTTTATTTCTATTTGATTATTATCAAATTTCCAGCGCAAAAGGCGCAAAGAAAAAACAGTCCTTCACAATTATTCTATATTTATTTCACGAGTTACTATATTTTTTCTCAGTACATTATTTATTTTGCTGAAATAAATATTTTTTATAAAATTCATAATACTTATTTTACAACCAATTGTACTATACAATTTAAGCCCAAACTGTTCTATAGTTATACGTTAGTATACTTTTTTCGTCTATAAATTGTGTTGCTCTTTCGTCAAAATTTTTTTTACAGAAATAAAATTTAAGGATAAAAAAAAAACAAGATTTCACTACATTACAGTCTCGAAAAAATTGCGCATAAATAGTACCTACAAAAATGAAGTTAAATAAAATCATGAGGTTTACTAATAGTTGTTTTATATCCCTATTGATTCAATTTCACTGTTTTTATTTCTAACTATTTGAAATTTTTTTTATTATATTTAAATCAACTCTGATAATTTCATGCGCTGATAATTTGAATTATTCCAGTTCGAATTCTTGACAAAAAAAATTAGTATAAATGCACTCCTTAATCCACATTCATACAGTCATTTCAACTCTACTAATTAAAAAATTAGTACTCTCCTTAATCGACATTCACACAGTCATCTCATGTCTACTAATTTTCATCGAAAACTTCCAGTTCGAATTCTTGGGAAAACCTGACGTGTACTTGTATACCAATTTTAATGAAATTCAGGAGTTACAATTTTTTTTGGGATCATAGAAGGAACTTAAGAAAGTCCTATATCGGCCCAATTTGAGAAAATTTATTCCCAGAATATGTCTGATATCATGCAACCATTCATAATGTCATACTACTTAACATTTTTCTTATTTATAAATTTTAAATTTCGACTCTGGATTCTGATGTAGAATTTTACACTGAGTGTATTGGGGTATTTAATGAGCTCTCACTGTTGTTTCTAATATGTTTACAGAGGACCACAAAACTATACCTACATTAAAAATAATTAATAAAAAAATGGTAATACAAAAAATAATTATTCAAATTTATTGGATTTGAATATGTATGTAATGGTTTGTGTGGGTATGTATAGGTAATGATACTTAATCGATTATACCTTACAAGAGTAACATATTTCGTAGAGTGCTTGAATTAAGCGATTTTTACAATGATTTGAATTTATATTAAAATAATAGTTTTATTTATCGACTTAAATAACGTCAATTAAACGGTTCTGATGATTAATACAATTACGTCGACAATTACATATAGTGTTCACTTGATTTCGACAAGTTAGTGAAATTTAATTAGTGAAAATTATTGAGAACATGTCTAAATTATTGAAGTCCAAACTGCTACAATTATATTGTCTGGTTTGCGTTTTGCAGAATGGAATTAGGTCCTTATATATAATGACTATGTTGAAAGATCTGATTCTTATAACAATCCCAAATTCTAGGTCAGAAAAGAAATCAACTTATATAATGACTATGTTGATAGATTTGATTCTTATAACAATCCCAAATTCTAGATCAGAAAAACAAATCAACTACATACTGTTAAAATGCTTTCAAAGACAGCATATTTTCATATGTTTTCTTCAACTTCCTACAGTTTTTTTGAATTTTATATTTTTCTTTTTAAGAGCAATTTTTTTAAATCAAAAAAAAAAAAATTATTTTCCAAAAGGGGCTTTTCTGAAACTAACCAATGATGGCATTTTAAAAGCAGTTGAATGTGTACGTAGATAGAAATGTAATTATATGAAACTATCAAGTGTTCTTAAAAGCACTTCTAGAATTCTATAAATACAATGTAATAATAACTTGTCTTACTATTGTGAGTGTTTGGATAATCTGAAAGTTTTGCAAGGTTTTTTGAATCAGTTTATGGCGTTCCAGTTAATTTCAGAGGACAAGATCTTACTTCTGATTGTAGCTTAATAACTTATTCAAACGTATAAGATAATGTTCTTGAGAGAGCTTCACTACGTGGAAAATTTCCATCAATACTTCAATTCAGCTGCAATTTTTCAAGTTAAATATATTTTGTTCCCTTATTACTGAACATTTTTTGAACAAATAGAACTCCACCCAAGTAGATTTGAGAAAACTATTTTCAAAAAACTATCACTTCATACTCAATTTGTGTCTATTTGTCTGATTATCCTTATGAGCTTCGTTTGAAATGATCGACGTTTAATTTTTTATCTTCAACTCTCAACTATTTGTTCATGTCTTCCATAATTTATAATAATTACCAAATACCTACTATCAAAAAAAAGACCAAAATAGGTTTAGAAAATAATACTTTGATTTTGTTAATGCGCTAATTTAAAAAAAAAAAATACAAAAAACAAGATATGTATATGTTTTATTGTTTTTTAGAATAAAAAAGAAGTACATGTAACATATTAAGTAAAAAATATTTCAAAGAAACATTTTTTTTGTAACTTAAGAACAATAACCCCTTAGGAAACGAACGTGACGAAAAAATACGATAAAAATATGTTTTCTCCTTTCAAAAAGAACAGCATAATATAAGATACAATATTATTATAATACTATGTGTATTTTTCTTAAAATTAAAAATATTAAAATCAAGCCGAACAAAAAATTATCATCTATATTTTAAAATTACACACATACATACTTAAATATTTTAAAGCAGTTTGCGTTTATTTTCTCCAAAGTCATACGAAATGAAAGATTTGGTAAAATTGATCTCGTATTTATTCTGCATGAATCAGATTTCGTATCCCTTAGGTATACAGAGTATTTAAATTGAAGTTTCTCCATATATGAAAAAAAAAATAAAGATGTGAAAAAACAATAAATACCTATAATAATTTTTATATATAATATAAATTTGCTTGTACATAAATATTTATAAATTAAGTAATTTATAAATATCTTGTTACAAACCAATAAAGAAGGCATTTAAAATGATAATGTTCTCTTATTTTTAATTTTAACAATAAATTTTTTTTAATATACCTACGATCGAAAACAAAAGAAAAAAATTATTAAAAAATTATAAATTTTAATGCGTTGGGGATCGTTATGTTGTATTTAGTGCTATAGAATTTAGATCACTAAATGGAGTAATATATGCGTCAATACACATGCAATCATTTAGATGCATCAGCGTAAATAATGAAATCATTTAGATATTTCGTATTGAATATTACGTAATACCTAAACAAATATAATATCTCTCACAATATTTCAATACAGCCAAATACAAAAAAAAAAGAGAAAAAATGAGAAGAAAAAATATTCTCTCTTTGCAACTACCTCTCCCCTACGCATTAAAACAGTATATTGGATATGTAAACAAAATTTGTTATACAACTTGTTCTGTATTTACACAAAAAAACATTGACACTTGTCAATTTATATCACTCGACCTTCGGTCTCGTGATATAAGTATTGACTCGTGTCAATGTATTTTTGTGTATACAGAACTCTTAATTAATAACAAATTTATTTTACATATTCAATAATCTACTATTATTGTCTTCAGAGCTTACTTCTTTTTCAATGAATTACCATTACACTTTAAAATATTGTACACCTAATCCTTTTTTTACGCGATTTTTCGGAATGCAAAATAGTAGTAACTACCTTCATTTTTTTAAAAGATCAGTGCAACAAAATTATTAAGCTATAAAAAATAAAATGAATAAACGAATAAATAATGAATAATTTGTCATTCAATATAACTCGTTGTCATTCAATATAACTCGTTAGTCGTAAATATTTTTGGTTTTTTTCAACTCATTGTTTATTTTTCCTACCTCATCTCCTTGATTTATTGCTAATAACTTACCGCTTTTATATATTAGTTTTAACATAGTTTTAGATTAAACTAGAGTAACTGACTATAGAAAGCTTTGTATGCCAGACACTATGAAACTAAACTAGTTTTAGTTAAAACTGCATAATGATATGAAGATGTACAGATGTGTTCAAAGCTTAGATGATTCTGCTCTCTTACAGGCGGACCTCGATAGTTTTTGTGAATGGTGTCTTAAAAATAATTTGATTCTAAATGTAGGGAAGTGTCAGTTTATTTCATACACTCGAAGGTTTAATCCGATACTATCGTCGTATAAAATTGGTGGGACGGTTGTTTCTGCCTCCGAAGTGGTTAGAGATTTGGGAGTTTTCTGTGATCCAAGACTGAACTTTCAATTTCATATTAACGCGCAAGCTGGTAGAGCTAGTTCTATGTTGGGTTTTTTAAAAAGATGGTCAAAGGAGTTTAATGATCCTAGGGTGACTAAGTCATTATTTACATGCTGGGTGAGACCTTTGCTTGAGTACGCTAGCCAGGTTTGGTCTCCGCATTTCAATGTTGATGTAGCTAGAGTGGAGTCAGTTCAGAGAAGATTTTCAACTTTTGCAGTAAAGGGACTGGCCCCCTCTTCATCTGTTGCTGTGGACGACCTTACGTTTGATACTCTTTCTTATGGTGAACGTTTGGAGTTGCTCAAGTTGGCTTCCCTTGAGAAGCGTAGAGAGGTGGCTGACGTGGTTTTTATTCACCAAGTATTACAGGGTATTATCACCTCCCCTAAAATTTTAAACAAACTAAATTTTCGTGTAACACACTAGTCTTAAATAAATAAATAAATAAATAAAAAATAAATAATGAGAACGTATGATAAGGCCAATCAATATTTAAAAATAGGTAAAAAATATGACAGATTGTTTCGTTTGACCGGCAGAAACATTTGATCGGTTGTAACATTTGACCGGCAGAAAAATTATCTGATTAATTTTTCCAAATTAGGCCATGAATTTTTCAGATACACATTCATAATAAGTCATACGGCATTATTACGAACAATTCTGTACTATTTTTTTTTAATAATTAATGTACCTGGCGGGCATGTACATTCCTGTGATGATTGAACAGCTGTTTGACGTTGTTGTCTTGTTAATTGTAAATGCGATACATCTCTGCGTAGGCGCTGTATGCCCTCAACTTGAACTGATAATTTTCGTACAACATTTGCAACATTTTCAAAATCATCTTCACTTATAAATTTATTATAATTTTTATTATTATTATTATTATTTTTATTATTATTATTATTTAATTTATTATTAATTAAATTTTCATTTAAACTATCACTTTTACTAAAAAAACTATTCCAACTTTCAAGTTTAGTTTCCATAAATGTTATTCGATCGTCTAAATGTCTCAAATGTCGAAGTCTGTCTTCGAAATGAGTTTGACGTAAATTGCCATAAACTGACAATATCAGCGAAGTTATGCAAATTACATAAAATAATAAATTTATTGATGAAACATGTTGTTCTGATGACGACAATAACGTTGATGGTGTTGTCGTTGTTTGATTTAAACATTTAATTTCTTGAAATAATTGTTCATCTGATAAGCCTCCAATTGAATTATTATGATTTTCATTAATAACTCTGGTATTTGTTGACGGCTTATCTTCTTTTCTAATAGACGGTAACTTCATTTTGATAAACGTTTTCATATAAAAAAAAACTAGCTATAATTTATTTTGCTTAATTCTGTAGGCTATTTTTTATTTTGTACTCAGACTTTATTTTAATTAATTACATTTACATTTTTTTAATTGGCATTAGCTAAAGTATCACTTTTTCTTTCTTTTTAACGAATTCTGTAGGCCTGGTTTCCGTCAAATAATTGACTTTAGAAGTAAAACTTTGATTGAGCGTTGAAGTTTCATGCAGAAAATAGATTAATTACTTTTACTCTTCGTATTCCTTTTTAATTGTTCCTTAATTTTACATAGCTAATGGGTATATTATTAAAGTTTAAAATTATACAATAAAAATCACCATATTAAATAACAGTTTTTTACAATGAACATTTTCTTTTTTCATAGCAGGAAAATTATATTTTTGAAGACACATTAAATTTATTATTTTTAGCAAAACTTTATTTTATTTTTTAAAATTGAATGGTTATTAACAATCCTTTTTATTTGATGTCAATTTAATTTTTACAAAACAATTTTATGATCGATTTGAATTCTTTTAAATTTCATACATTTTTTTTTTTTAAGTTCACAATATTTATCTCGCTAAAGTAAGAAAAATATTTGAAAATTATTAAGTATTTCGTAATTGATTTCCAAAAATAATAATGTACTTTGATAAAAATTATAATAGAAAATTATAATTAATCAATTCATGTTGATAAAATTTTTTACTTATTGTATTTTAATTACATTTTCAGAAATATTAGCCCAATTATAAAAGAAAGTTAATTCAAAGTTTTAGAAAGGTATAAGGTAAATGACCCTTTAGATTGAGCAGCTTTCAAGTGCTGGAGTGGATTTTATAATTCAAAATATCACAGGATATACCTCCGTTAAACCAAAAAGCAATTGGTTACTCTCATTAGTCAATAAACCACGGTTTAGTTTAGTGATTCCAGATCGCTGGAAATTTCTTATCATTTGGAATTTGGATAAGTTTGGAAAAAGCGATCGGAAATGACGATTTAGTTCGTATATTTAATTTTTGCTCTCTGTTCTAATATTATTTGCATTCTAAAGTTTAAAGAAACCAAAGTAATTTGAATGTTAGAAAAAGTTAATTTTTATTTACGTATATGTATATATTCTTTTATATACTTTGTACCTAAGTAGAACAAGAAGAGGACTGCAATATTTTTGAAAATTATCTATATTTTCTTTGTTTATTTAAAATTTTATATATTTGTTATTCCTGTGAAAATTATTTTACGGATAATTATGAATTAAAAAAAATGTTTTTATTTTTTCCATTAAAACAAATAAATAAATTATTTTTTAATAATGCTTTTATTTTTTTCGTTATTTTTTCTTTAATACTTAAAAAAAAACATTTTAAGGACTTTTTCATTTTTTAAAAAAAAAAATATTAAACATAATTTCTTTTTGGCTTTATTTTCTCTTTCTACTTCTATATTTTTCTCTCGCATTTTTCTTAAGAATTCGTTCAATATTTACTTAAGAAAAAAATATATAATTTTTTTGTTATTAAAATAAAAAATTGTGTGTTTAATCCACTTTTAATCCTTGGCAGAATGAATCATGGCAGGAAAATAAAAAATTCGTCCTTGATAAATAAAAAAATATTTTGGTTATTTTTATTGTTTTTTTTGTTTTGATAAAATGGAAAAAAAATTGTATAATTAACGTACTACTTTTTTTCACAAATTAAATGCTAAGTTTTCATTATTTTTTTTAATAAATTATTTTTTACTTTAAATAGTAAGAATTCATATTTTTTTCTTACGCCGTTATAATACCGTTATCCTTTTTCTTATTTTTGATGCGTTTTTCACTAAAAATAATTTTGTTTCGAAATGTAAACAAAATCAAAGTTTCTAAAGCCAAAAACATTTTTTTAATCAACAACCAACCGTCACGTTTTTTTTATTTATTCAAGGATATTAAAAAAAAAAATTTATTTTTCTCAATTTTAAAAAAGTTTCGCACTATTTTTTTTATTTTTTGAGAAAGAAACTATTTACTCGAAGTTTTATCCATTCTTTATATCTAGATGATTTTATTTAATTTTGTTATTTATTTTTAAAAGATAAAATCAATTATCTGCTTAACAAGAAAAAAATCTAATAAAAAAAAATTTCAATCGAATTGAGAAAAAATAATTTACTCGGATGAGAAATAAATTTGTTTAACCCTCCTTTCTGAAGAAAACGTTCACGGTTCAAGAGCTGCGGAGAAACTAAAAAAACATTTTTTATCATTCTTTTTCATCCAGTCAGATGTGTACCGTGTAGAGAATTTTGTTCTTTTTTTTGGGTTTTATTTCCATTATTCTGATGATTTAAAAATATATTCAAAATGTGTGGAAATCATCAGTTCTGATTTTGAAAATAAATGAAAACAATGTTTTTTGAGAAGAGAATGGAGAATAATATGTACAGTAAAGTTGAGCTCTCTCATATATTTGCTGAATTTGTTTTTTTATTTGAGAATTAAATAAATAAAATAAAAATAATTATTTGATGAAGTTATAATTTTTTTTCTCGCATGCGACATGTTGAAATATTCTTTATTTATATTTTTTAATTAAAAACTGCTTTTATAGCTTCAAAACAATAGAACTAATTAAAATAATGAATTTTTGAGAAGACTGCATCTAAAAAATTAATACTTTGGTAGTAAAAAATTAATTTTTGTGATATAAAATTGTAAGATAAACTTACATTGGTTTTCCATCGACCCCACTTAACATAAAGTTGGTCGGCTTAAGTCCCACCTGCATGTTGGAATCTTCCACAAATCCGTCAGAATAACTTTTTTTTAAAGAAAACCCTAAATTTCATGCAAATCAAACATAAATCTTCAATGTAAGGAACTATAGTAGTTTGCCATCGATGCCACTTTCATAAATCATCTATGGTAAATTACTGTATGTGCAGATTGACGATTCACATGTCACAATTTTATATTCGAAAAATTAGCTTTTTGTCACCAAAGTAATAATTTTTATACGCAGTCTTAACAAAAATTGATCATTTTAATTAATTCTTTGGATTTGAGGCCATCAAAAATGTTTTTAATTAAAAAATAAAAAAATCTTTAAGTTTGTCGCATGCGATTTAATGAAAAAATTTGTGGTACTTTAAATTAACTGAAACAAAAAAGTTTGAATTATTCTGCATAACCTCTGTTTATTTAAAAGCAATAAATAAATTATGATGTAAAAACCAAAATTTTAAACTCAAAATATTCAACTAGAGACCAGATAAACGTGATTAAGCCAGGAACGTGTTTAGTATATTCTTCTTCGCCTGTTTTGTTCTAGTTAAAATTTGATATAAACAGGAAGTTAGAGTGGAAGAAGAAAATTATTTTCAGTCTACATATATCTATTCAAAAAAATATATCTATTCAAAAAAAATTATACATAATATCACAAATTTAAAAATAAATAAAATTATCTTCGTTTCTTCATTCGTCAAGAAATCTGAAAGTTGAAGGCGAACAACAAGACAAACAAAAATTTGCATTTTCTTGCACAAACCGAATATCTAAATTTAGATTTGAGGTGAGATACATAATTCTGCTTCAAAAATCAAAGGATATATCAACAGAACATTGCTTCTATTATTTTTATTATAATTTAAAATAATAATTATTAATTAATTATTATTTTCCGTCATTTAATTTTTTTTTAGTTTTAAACTTGAGATTGGTAATAACGTAAAATATATAATTTTTGTAGTTTGATTTTGTTTTTATATATTTTTAATTTTTACATGGTATTCTTTCGATTAGAAGAGCGTTTTATTTTATACTAATATCATAGACAAAAGGAGTGAGCGAGTTTGCTTTTTATTTCAATTTCAATCTTTGTAATTGTAATGTATCTTCAATTCCTATGTTGCGATTACACGTGAAAAATAAATTTAGCCATAAAAAAATCTGTATGCTTTACAATTTACATTTTTATAGTAAAGCACGATTATATTATAATAAATAACCTATAAATATGTATTTCCCTTTTTCTATCTATAACATGCATTTTTATTTTTATAATATTTGGAACCTATTTGAAAAGATATCCTATCTCAGCATAAAAGTTTGCGTTACAGTATGGAGAAATTGAAAACTATATATTCGTATATACAATAATTACTTGATTCATATACATAACAAATATAATTTTATATTCATACACATTACATAACTATGTATGTTAATGAATACACATTTCAGATATTTTACATATATTTATGATTATAAGTACATTATGTTCTTACATAGATTGGTTTTTTAAAAATAAATAATACTTTTGTGGTTAATGTAAATGTTGGTTTTTCAACGTATGGAAAATTATTACTACTTGTTGCGCTTAAAATTTAGAAGTACCTTCCTATATGTTTATTCAATAAAAAATGATTTTACCATCATAAGTTATGTAATTCAGGAATATAATGCACTTTTTATTGTTTAAAGTAAAACATTATATAATCTTAAAGAACATTTATACTTCAATTTTGATTGATAAGTCTTATATAACTAATACTAAAATATAAATAAAATATAAACATACATATTTTATAAAGTTGAAAGAAAATTTGAAAGATATATATCGTATATTGTAAACATTATCTTTTGTAAAGTATTCGATATTTATTTACTTGATTTAAAATTTACAAGAATAATTTTTTTAATAATTTATAAATCTTCAAAAATTAATTAGAATGCATTTCTACATAAATTTTTTTATACATATATGATTTCATTCATTTGATTTACATGATGTTATTCATTTGATCTTGTTTGCTAAAAAAAAAAATTGGTACAATGAAAAATTTTTTAATGTAATTTAAATAAAGTTTAAGATTTCACACAGGCAAATTTATGTATTTAGAACAAAAAAAATAAAAAATTTTAAGAAGTCACGGACCACCCCCTGTGAAAAAAATAATTGCAAAAAACATCAATTATTAAAAAACATTTAATTTTATTATTTTAATAGTACATAAAATTTTTTAAATTAAAATTTTTAATGTGAACGTTGTTGTTGCTTTTCCTTGATTAATAAATTGAATTGAGGGATGGTTTTCGACAAAGCAACGCGCATATCTAAACATATTTTGTTGCCTTCATCAACGTGACCACCTAACACGTTAATCCCCAGGTTAGACTGGATTTTTTTACTATCTTGACGAAGATAGTAGTTGAATGTATTGGTGAAATTTTATTACTTTATTAATTGTCAATTTACTATCTTCTCTACTAGCACGATTTAAATCAAGACAGTTGAGAAGATAGTCACAGTCAGAAAAAAAGAACAAATATTTTTTTTTTACTTTAACAATACAAAATTAAAAATTGTATGCCTTGTTTTTTTTTTATCACTGTACTAAAAAAAAAAACAAAAAAATTTAATACAAAAAAATTAAAACATGATAAAAATCTTGATAGAAATCAGGATAGTAAAAAGACACTCAATCAACTATCTTCTTACAAACACAGATAAAAAACACATACCATGATCAGTTTACTATCCAGTTTACTATCCAGTCTAATCTCTGCGTAAGAAATGCACACATGTCATATGTGCCCACTAATACTTTCGTATTACTCTCTTAATTCTAAATACTTACCATAAAACATCATAAACCCTTTCACTACTAATCAATACTTACCATAAAAAACGATTATAAATATTGACCAAATTATGTAAAATGATTCATTGAAATTTTGACTTTAAATAAAAACAGTAATCAAATTAAAACATAAAACTGTTTCATTACAATGTTCAACATTCAATCGATTTCGATGTTTTGTTTTTATTGTCACAAGTGTGGAAAATCCCGCTTCGCAAAGATACACTGTAGCAAACGGAATTATTTATTTATTTATTTATTTATTTTCTGCTTAACACAAACAGTTTACAAAAACTTAAAATTTATAAAAAAAAATTTTCATTATCTTAGCAGTATTAATTAGAAATAAAATTTAATACATATGTTTACATTAAAAAATTAAAGTTTAAAATATAATTCCATTCGTAAGAACTAAATGAGTTATTACTATTTATTTGAATGTTAACTATTTATACAATATGGCTAAATAAAATTGATTTATGAACATTCTTTGACAAGGAAAAATCGATTGAACAAGATCAACATTCGGTTTAATGGCTCAAACATTCCATAATTTGTTCTATAAAAAAAGTTACAAAAAGGTTATTGGAACGTAATCTGGATTTGAATTTGGGGAGAAATTTAATTTGAGATTATCTTGTCTTTAATAATTTCAATTAGGAAAATAATATCAGCTACTTCACGCCTTTTTTCTAAGGAGGTTAAGTCTATTAATTTCAGCCTAAATTGATAGGAAGGGACAATAAGGGGTTCGGACCATGGTGAATTACGAAGGGCAAAAATGAGAATTTTTTTTAAATAGATTCAATTTTATCGGTATGGACTTGATAGAATGGAGCCCATACTTGGATTGCGTCTTCCAAAATTGGTCGAACTAGTGTCTTAAAGAGAGCTCTCAAAATGTAGGGATCAACAAAGTCTTTTCACCACTTTTTAATAAACCCAAGCAACGAGTTGGCTTTATTAGTGATATGAGAATAATGAATTTTAAAAGAAAGTTTCTCATCAAAATACCCAGATCTTTTAAAAATTAAATTCAAAATCGGGAAGTTTAGAGACAGAGAGAGTTCCAACTATTTTATTCTAATTAGAAATCGACGAATTTTTAAAAACATCGATAACAGAGTTGAACATTAGATTTTTAATAAAATATTTGTTCTTGATCTAGGAATACGAAATGTTATATTTATTCTGGTGTTTCTGCTAGGAATACGAAATGTTATATTTATTCTGGTGTTTCTGCTACAAAGTTATATTATCTTAGCTACTAGCAATGTTACAGAAATGAACCAGAGATAATTTTGATGCAAGATAGTTTTACCAATTTAACTCTTCTGTGGCACAGTGAAACCAAGTCCAGTATACGAAGCCTAACACTACAGTCTTGACTTAAAAAACCGAACATATTACATATTACCGAATACATATTATCTCATTCGTCCAATAACCACATACATGCGCTTGGAGGAAGAGTAAGATTGGATTTGATTTGATGTTATTTTTATTTGTTGATTCACACAAGAAGATTTCCACCTACATACTCCAATTAACTTATTTTATTATATAAGTTTTTTTTTACTGACGTTTGACGTTTTCTGACGATATTTATTTGTTTTAAAAAACTCACTTTTTTGATCAAGCATAGTTTTATAAATAAATGCTAATACTTAAAATAATAATAATTATAATTTCAATGGTTATTTAAATTTTTTCAAACTTATTATAACAGAAGTATAGCTGCCAGGTACTATTTTTTAAATTCAATCTGACATAATTATGTATATAAACTTTTTGCAGTTTTCGAGTTTATTTATACTGTGATTGCTACCTATTTATTACGCTATTAAAAAGTACGTACATAACTATATTAGTACATGATCATAACACTGATAGTCTCAAAAAAATCTTAAAATTGTATTCTCTGCTATCAGCGATGTTATTTTTGTGCTCATAGTAAATTAAATATAAAGGACATTTTTGATAAATTTGTTTAATTTGTCAAGTAGACATTGCACACATAAAATACATAGAATGATACCTATACGTAAATATATAAACGCGAAGGTGCTTAAATAATTTTTTTTTTTTGTATTTTAGATTTAAAAGAAAATTCGAGTGCTATCATTTTCATTTAAAAAAGAAACAAAACTTTTCAATCTAACTTTTGCTCTCACAGTGATATTTCAAATAAAATTTCTCGTAGAATGTTGTACAATTTTCTTTTTTTTTATGAGATTTGTTAAAAACATTTCTTTGAAAATAAATCTAGAAATCGTTATGAAAACATTTGGACAGAAAATAAAAGCAGAATAAAAAAAAGGAAATAGATAAGAAGGCACTAAAAATAAAAGGGATAACGAATTGAAAATTGAGAAAAAGAATTTTAGTAAATTACCATCCAATTATCAAATTTAAAAATATTTGATCTTCAAATTTTAATTAATATAATGAAAACTTCACCTAAACGTCCTACCTACATTTTAAAAAAAATATAAAAATACCATATAACGTCTGCTGAGAAATGAAACAACGTATAATGAAAAGTATAGTTTCGAGTAATTTGAATTTAAGATTTGAAATTTAAAAAAAACGTATGAAAAAATATCAAGTAGCGTACAATTTTCATCTAAAAAACACATATTAATCAACATTAAGAATATTGCAAAGTAGTTGTACTTATAAAATCGAGTACGAGGAATCGAATGGTGCTATTGTCAAATAATGACGTATAAATCTCATACGTTGTTTCATTTCTGAACAGACGATAATATCTTTTATTTTACTTATTCGAAATCAGCAAGAATTGGTTAATAGAATCAGTAAAATATATGTCTTATTAAGCTTTAATGCGACAACGGATAAGTGGATAAGTTCTTTGCTTTCCATTAACCTAAAATTAAAGTTCTTTATCATTTAATTACAACAAAGATCAATTTTATGCTTCGATCATAGCTACCACCGCAAAGCAATTAAAAGCTACCGTAAAAACCGATTTTCTGCGTTATTTCTTAATTAATTTTAATTAATCTCATTTTTCTTAATTAATCTCATTTTTCTTTACCTGTGTTACGTGAAAAAAGCTTAATAAGAAAGGCATTTTAGCGCAGTTAATTTTAACTGTTTGAATTTTTGTCGATGTTAATATTACTTAAAGTTAAAATACATTTGCTAATAACGTTTATAGCCAGTGCTGAGCTGTGGAATTATTATCAAAGGGCTCGCATTCAAGATTTCATAGATTCACAAAAAAAATTATTTTTCTTTTTTACCTGCATTTTATTTTTTGAATAGTTTAGTATATATACATATATGTATAAAATATTAAAATATTACATTAAAATTTAGGCGATCGTTTAAATTTAAAAATATAAAAGGCGGGACTTTTCATTCAGTAGTATACAAAATCAAACATTTCTATATTAACTTTACGATTTTTTTATTGTATCAAATAATGTACTAATATTTTAAATCGATATTTTCGATACTTTTTCGCAGATTGTTGCATCAAAAAATTTTAATATTGGGTTAAAACAAATATCTTTTGAAATTATCCAGTGGCTCGCGTATTTTTTAAAAATTATCAGAGGGCTCGCAAATTTTTTTTTAAATTTATCAGGGGGCTCTTGCGAGCCCGTGCGAGCCCCCTTCAGCTCAGCACTGTTTATAGCTAATTTACCTATCTGAAAAAATGGTACCGTAAAAACCGATTTTCTATGTTATTATTCTTATATTTAAGCAAATTTAATGAAAATGAAGATATTAATTTTATCTATTTTTCGTAAAAAGAATTTTTCAAAAATATTTTCAAATAATTAAGAAAATTGAATTTATTTTTTTTTGCTATCTGAAAAATTTCATTACTTCACAAAATTATTTTTTTGTTTCTTTTTCATTACGTTTCCTTCCTATCCGAATTTTTTTTCAGATACCTTTCCTGTCAAATAATTTTTTTTTGTTTTTTTTTTATATTTTTTGCAGTTGATTTTTTACTTTCAGATAAAATTATCTGTGAATAGGTTTCCGGAACATTCCTCCAAAAATTACTTTACTGTGGTAGCTATAAACGACGCATAATGCTTCAATTAAATTTTTAGATATTGGAAAATTGAAACGAAATGAAATGAAATTTTTTTTTAATATTTAACATTAAAAAATATTCAAATGTTTTATTTTTCTGTAGATATTTTTATTTATTAATACTATTTTCAATTTATAGCTTTAAGTGCTGATAAAATTAATGTTAATTTAAAGAAATTAAAAAAAAAATTGTACAATAATGCGTTGTTTATAGCTACCACAGTAAAGTAATTTTTGGAGGAATGTTCCGGAAACCTATTTACAGCTAATTTTATCTGAAAGTAAAAAATCAACTGCAAAAAATATAAAAAAAACAAAAAAAATGTTTTTGACAGGAAAGGTATCGTAAAAAAATATTATGATAGGTCGGAAACGTAATGAAAAAGAAACAAAAAAATAATTTTGTGAAGTAATGAAATTTTCAGATATAAAAAAAAAAAAGTTCAATTTTCTTAATTATTTGAAAATATTTTTAAAAAATTCTTTTTATGAAAAATAGATAATAAGGCTGTTACAGTTCGGTTTTTTAATGGCTTGTTGAAAAAGCCATCATCATTGTGCCTTTTTTGTGGCTTTTTCCATACAAAAAATAGATAAAAAAGCTAGTGGCTTTTCAAAAAGCCACTAGAAAATCAGGGTTCAAATAACAAATAAGCTCTGTGAGAAAAAAATAAACTAAAAATTTCTATTTGGAGATTCCCAAACTGTTTATTTTTGTCAAAAAAAAAAAAAATAAATTTATGTGACAAGAAATGTGTAAAAAAAAATAAACAACAAAAATTTCACTAGGAACAAAATTTTGAAATTTTATTTTTAAAATTTTCAGTTTGTTTACTTATTTTTTTTTTCTTTTTCAACGTCAAAATATAAAAGTGTGAACACATTTAAAATAGCCACCTAAAAAGTGGCTATTTCATTGTAGTGCGACTCACTTATAAAATTAATATCTTTATTTTCAGTAAATTTGCTTAAATATAAATAGAATAATAACATAGAAAATCGGTTTTTACGGTACCATTTTTTCAGATAGGTAAATTGCTATAAACAAGGCATAATAATTTCAAATATACAAATAAGAGTAAATGAAATATAATCTCTTAGGAATAATTTTAATGGTAAAACTGGTTTCTTTGCTTTTCAGATTATTTTATACCCAGATGATTGTTTTTTTAAATATTTTCATCCTTATTTTCAGTGTACAATATTATTTAATTATTGTCGCAGTGTACGTATGTGGGATGAAAATTCATTATGTAAACGTATGAATTTCAAGATTATACTTTTAAAAAATACAAAACTAAAACTTAACTTGAGTAACTATAACATATTGTACTTATATGCATGTAGTATAGTGCAGTGTTTCTCAAACTTTTCGCTTGAAGTACCGTTTGTGATTTATTTGATTTTTTAGTACCCTAGTCAAATATAATTATGTACCTGTGCCTAAAACAACTTTGAGAAACACTGGTACAGTTCATTAAAAATCAAAATCATTTTAAAATTTTGCGTGCGTTATTGTTCAAAGTGTCTAATCTAGTCATTATAAAATATTCGGAGCTAAATTTAGTTCTCTTTTATAATTGAACAAACAAGAGATCAAACTTGTGATACCTTTGTCGTTTTATTGTGGGATGAGCGGATATTTAAAATCAAAAAGTTAACATGGCAGAGACAACCAAACAACAAGCTTCTCGTAAGTCTATTGAAAACATATTTGAGGGTCAAAGAAATTTAGGACAGTTTAAGAAATATGGCAGTTTCGGAGGCATTGAGTTTAAATATACGAAGTTTTTGTACAACACAAAGTGCTCCATTTTTGGAAACTAGCTAGAGGCCTTATACCCCGTTTCAAAGGTTTCTGTTAGATATACCAAATATATTTCTTTCATAAATTTTGTCCATTCAACATAACAACCAACGTTCCCTCTAATTTTTTAAATTCCTGAGCGGAAAAAGTGCGACGCGAGCGATAAATTTTCAGAACAAGATTTAGTGAGCGGAAAATTTGCATAAAAATTAATAAAAATTTTATTTTAGATAATTAATTTATTATATGTAATTCATTTTTTCATGCAAGTTATATAATTCATTAAAGTTATACATTGAATTAGTAATTAATACATGTATTTATATTTCTTATTTTTATTCAAATTACATTTCATAATGTACGTATACTTATTATCTTATAATATTCTTTTTAAATTTAATTATTTGAATTTATAAAAGGAAATCTTTAACGACGGAATGTCTTATACAGCATTTTTGCACATCTGTCTTTTTCTCTAGCCCATAATTGATAAATTTCGTCTAAATCAATAATTTTTTGAGACAATAGATTTGATTTTATTCGTATCAAACATTCCAAATGATAATTCAATTCTTTTTCTAGATTTAGTCCTTATAGAATTCATTAAACTGAATCCACGCATAATAACAAAAATATTAAAAATTTGTATGAGAGACTCTTGTTTATGTATTTTTTCTCCAACTTTTTTTTTTTAATTTTTATTAGTTATAAGTTCTCCCATTCTATTGATTTATCTGGTTGTATGAACTTTAAATATGAATATAAATAATTTTGTAGCAATATTTTTAAAAATTTGAAAGAAATCTTTTGTGCGCGGATAATAAAAACGAGTGCGCGGTATATTTCAAACAGCTGCGCGGCCGCGAAGGCGCGCAGCTTAAAGGGAACATTGATAACAACATACTTTTTTGAAGGAACAAAACATTTTGTACACCTAGCCTATGAAAATGTCCCATATATCTTAAACAGAAACTCAGACTAAAAAACTATATTGGTAGACTAAGAAAAGTCTGTTTCTGTGTTTTATGAAACATGCATAATTAATAGATTAATAGATTTTAATTCAGATATTTTCCGAGTTATGACTTCCGTCATTTTAAATTTATATCTTTGTATGTTTTTTATATTTCAAGATTTTGTGTTCCGATTTTTAATTTTTTTTTTGTGAACTAAAAAGAAGAAGCTAGCTATATCATTAATTTATAGTACATTTTTATTAAGTACAGGTTACATTTTTATTCATACATGTTTGTTTTGCATATTTTTAAAGTCATATTAGTTATAAAATGAAATTTATTTTTATTTAAAAAAATTATGAATCTTTGTTTGTTTAATTTTGGTTTTTAAACTTAAGATATTAGCTTTTTCTCGCAAAGTTTGTAGAATCGCAATTTCTGCATGGGGAACATCATTAGCTTCACACCAATTTAAATTGAACAGCTTCAGTGTGTTTTATTGCGCCTACTTAGCTTTGTTTAAAATTCAAGTTTTAACCAGAAAAGAATAAAAATTTGTTATATCGGATACTAAAATTTCTATACATTCGCTATTTACATTAATGTAAAAAATTTCATTGTACGTTATATGGAATATTCGTTATATCGTAATTCGTTATATTGGACCTCCACTGTATATATATATATATATATATATATATATATATATTTTTTTTTTTATTTATTTCAAGTTTTTTATTGGATTCAAAAAAGTGTAACCATTTGTGTAGAAAATACATTAAAATTATTTTTATTTTTATTGCAGCACAGTTGATTCTTGGACTAGTAAACTTAATCACATTTCATTCATATATTTATTGTGAACTAAATATAGCTTATATAAAATAGTTTTAGTGCGCTTTCTTGTAATAGTTATACAGAATTCATATTCGGCAAATAATTTTAGAAGAAATAAAATATTATTTTATTTGAATTAATTAACAAATAACATGAAACATTTGCAGCCGTACACATTAAGTACATTAAGTATTGCAGATGCCTTCATCAAAACTATTTTTTTTTTAAATTTCGAATTTATTCAAATTATTATTGCGATTTCTTGAATTGAAATTAACTTGAAATTATTTTTTTAAAATTAGGAATAAAATTTAAAATAAAAAATATTATTAGAAACATTTTTTGTTTATTTACTTTTATTATTTTTTCTTTTTAATGTCAAGCTTTAATTATGCTATAATGGTAGAGTAGGACTTACTAAAAAATTAAGAAATAATTTAAGAACAAAAAATTAAAAACCGTATTACCTATTCTTATTTTCTCTTTTTGGAAACTACAAAAAGTTACAAAATTTAACAACCGTAATTAGAAGTATAAAATTTATTACGTACATTTTGGAAATTTGAAGTGTTCAATGAATTTTGTAACTATGATTTGCATTTTTATAAACCTAGGTTTTTTCCAGAAAATAATATATGTAAGCTTATTTTTGATTTATTAAGCACTATTATTTCATAAAATTGACCTAATCTTTAAATGTTCACTGTGAAAATAATCTTGATTAATAGCTAATAAGTAAAGATAATAATAAATCATTCAACATTTTTATTGTTTTCTTTAACACAATAATAATCTTTGCAAAAGAAAATAACTGAGTAAATTTTTCGTATAACATTTTTTATATACTATATTTGAGTGTAGTCTGTAGTATGAATATGTATGTGTATTTGTAGTCCAACAATTCTTTTTTATTTTATTTATTTATTTGATAAATATAAACAAAAATAATTTATTTTCATATTGTTAAGGGAGATAAATTTTATTGTACAAATCAGAAAAATATTGTTTTTTAGAAAAATTTACCTTCCTTGTAAAAACAAACTATGATCAACTATGATCAACCAAATTAAAAAAACGAATTACAAACAAAAAAATGAATTAACTGACAATGAAACGAACTTTTATATACACATTACATTTATTAACCGGTTTTAACTTTAATTTTTAAATCAAGGTAGGTATTATTTTCTGTACGCCATTTCTATTGGACTTTTGATTAAAGGTTTTTCTACTTTCAAATAATTAAAACTTGTAAAAATATAAGAAACTAATATTTATAATAATTATTTCTTATATTATAGTTCTGTAAGAAAATCTAGTTAAAAAAATATTGTTTTGAAAACCTTATTTTTTAAATATTGTTTTGAAAAACAAGATTATAAATTTTTTTTTTTTTTGAAAAACAGGATTTTCGAAACCAAGATTTTCGAAAGCAAGATTTTAAAAACAAGATTTGAAAACAGGATACTTGTTAGCAAAATTTTCTTACAGAACCTAATTAATAAATTGGAAGACCTCCATTGTAGTCAGTCGTTTTCCCCATTGTAGTCCTCTATTCGACGGGTGTAGTTACCCACCTTAAATTATCCGACTCCATTTGCAAATCTAATGATTCTACCTGTTCTGTTCATACCCTTAAATCTTTCTAAGCCCCTCGAGATAGATACTCCGACAAGACTTGATCTGCTTCTACGTATCGTAGGACACAGATATAGTTCATGGGTTTTCGGTTCCTTTCTGCAATCCCTTAGATTCCGGTTAATCCTAGGCAGGCTAGTATAAAAAGGCGAAGAGGTTGCTTTTATTTATCGTATAAATCTATATTTCATCATCTATTTTTAAAACCTTTTGCGGAATTTACAAAACTTATGATCATATTCCGATTTTTTTTTTTTTAATAATTCTTGCTATATTTTTTATTTAAACTCTGAAAAAACCAGAAGTATTACAATTTTTTTTATAAAGAAATATTTTTCAATGTATTTTTTGTTCCAAAAAACATTTCTTCTTCAATGGAATTACAGCCCATTTCGGGCATTGGCCTCCTAAATCGCTTTTTTCCAGTTTCTTGAAATCTTGCTTCGATTCTCCAATTATTTTTGCGCAGGATAGATGTTGCATCACTTGTAACTGCACCTTAATCTCGGTCTTCAGACAGGTCGATTGCCCCCTAATGTACCGTACACAACTTTTCTTTGTATTCTTGTCTCTGACATGCGTTCTATGTAGCCTGCCCAGCGTAGTCTATTTACATCCGGCTCGTAGTATATTTGATATAGCTCATGATTGGGATTCTATTTTTTTGTCATTTTACACCTTCAAATCCTTGAATGCATTTTTTAAATTCTACAACATAAAATATTAGGTTCATCATAATCAAAACCGAATAAAATTTATTTTGAATAAAATTTTGATTCCGATTACAAGTATATACAATAAAACACATTAAACAATATATCAAAAATATGTACAATATTTTAAAAATAAATTTACTACATAACGTCATAACATGTACATTGTACAACATCATTGTAACTGTTTATAATTATAGAATATTTTTGATGTGACGTTGTAAAAAACTCGAAAAACTTTTTTAAATATTAATAAATTTATATTGAATTATTTTTAAGCCACGAAAAAGAAATATAGGAAACTTTATGATAATACCTATAGGAAAATTAAATATTGATTTGTTAAACGGCATTAAAAGGAAAATAAAATAATGTATAAAATGTAATATGTGTAATAAATGTATTTTGTGTATATAAAACTTATTTCACTAATATTAATTGAATTAAAAGTTACATAAATTCAATCCGGAAACTTAAAACCGTAATTATTTTTTCATATTATGTATATCTATATATTATTTTTGTTCTTGGATTGAATTTGATCTATTGAATTTATCAAATTGTAAAATGTTTTATATGTATGAAAATACATCGGTTGTCAGTATCCGGATTAAATTTATTTGATTTATGTAAATTCTTATTCTATCAAATACAGTTTTTTCCATAAAAATTAATAATCATTTAATAAATTGCTACAGGTTTCAATTCCTTTTTACAAATCAATTTTTTTTTTCCAATAGCTGTTTTCATCAAATTTCATACATTTAGTATGATTTTCCCTATAAGATTTTTGGTTCTTTTTTCTCTAAGCGGCTTGATATTTGGTCGGGGTCGGTTCAGTGCAGTAAAGTTTATTTAACGTCCTTGAGATTTTTTCTTTTTTATTAATTTATACCTATTTTTTTTTTTACAAAATATGACATTTTTATTATGACGATATAATTATTGGATAACAATACGGGTGGTCATTTATGCGAGTCGTTTCCAAAGTTAGGAACATGTCGTTGAAAAAAAATTCAGTAAGGGGAATTATAATAAGTGTTAATAAATTCATAAAAATGTATGACAATATAATATATACAAAATGAAAAAAAAACTATTACCAAAACAATTAATATATCTAATTAGGGAAATGATAACAGGGAAAAAATTTGTGGTAACAGATGGTACGAAGACGACAGATACCAATTTCTCAGTTTACAATGGGGTCCAACAAGGGACAATTTTAGCACCTACTCTTTTCAATATATACATTAGCGATATATTTGAAAACGAAATTTTTAAAGAGAATAATGGAGGTATAAGCTATGCTGACGATCTTACTATTTACTCCAGTGACAAAAAAGTAACGACCGTACAGCATAACCTACAATTAATGTATAACTTTATTATAGAATTTTTAGAAACGTGGAAATTGAAAATAAATGAAAACAAATGTGAAACAATCTTATTTAGGGTGGGATTAGAATATGCGACGTATAATGTTAAAAAACATTGGCGAAATTTTAGTGTAAAAGGGAAAAAACAAAAAATAATTCACAAAAGAAATATAAAATATTTAGGGGCCTATCTAAATGAAAAACTTAATTATACACAGCATATTGAAGAACAACTAAAAAAAGCAAAAAAAGCTTTTTTTATATGTAAAAATTTATTTTATAATAAATATTTAGAAAAAAAAATTAAAATTACAGCATATAAAGCCCTATTAAGACCAATCTTAACCTATGCATGTCCAATTTGGTTCAATCTTAGCTCGAATAATATGGAAAAAATAAGAATATTTGAAAGACGCTGCCTTAGAATAATAACAGGAAAAAACAGAACACCTAGAAGCAATTACATTAAATATTACCCAATAAAAGAACTGTATGAAAACGAAAATATAGGAAAAATAGATAATCATATAATAAAATTAACTAGAAATTATTTCGGAAAAAAAATTGAAAGTGAAAATAGCCTAATAAATAATATATACTATCCAAATGAAAATTACTTCAGACGGGCTATGGAATCAGGTTTCACTCCTCCTGAAATCTTCATTTTTCTTGATGAAAAAAAATATATTCAAAATAAGGAAGGGTTGCCAATTATATATTACATGAAAAGAAGAATAACAAACCAAAAAATTTTATACGACCCAAATAATCTTAATATAGATAGAATTAAATATAATAAATTCATACCAGATATTGACATAAAGCAATATGAAAAAGAAAAAAAATATATCTGGTGGTTAAAAAACTAAAAGGTATTTTTTTTTTTTTTTATTTGTTTACTGTTCTTTTTTAATTAGATTAAGCCTTAGGATTAAGTATTTTAATAACAAAAAAAAAAAAAACAGATGGCATATTTTTAAAAAAATTTTTTGATGCCTAATTATCAATAATATAAAATAATGTAAAATAATATAAAATAAGATAAATAGACATAAAAAACAAAATAGAATAAGAAAATAGATTAACTAGGGATTTCGAAATAGGGACATTAGTTATTAGAAAAAAAAAAAAAAACATATGTCTAGCTTTAAGATTAAAAAAAATAAAATTGTGAAATAAAAGGAAAATAAATAAAGCAGAATTCAAAATAAAAAAAAAATAAAAATATGACAATATAATATTGAAAAAGGTGGAATAAGAAGATTTTTTTTTAAATTAAAATTTGCACATTGCTTTTGAGAATTTTTAATAAATTATTGAATTTTTTTGACTTTCTTTGTGTTTTATTTTCGCGGCATTTAGGAAGACAAGCAATCCATTCATATTTTGTGCGTTGTGTATCCTTCTTTTTTTTCAATTTATAATTACGTGTTTTTGTAACATATAGTAGGTATACTAAAATGACCAGATCCAGATCTCTCAGAAACAAGCGTAATATGTTATGGAAAGCATATTGTAGTGATAGGAGTGAATGTACACTTGGTCAATATTTGTATATAAAGGAGGATTTTCGAAGGCTTTCTATTAACTGCCATTCCAACTATTTGCTAAATCTGGAAAATAATCTCAAGTTAGATCCAAAACAATTCTGGAACTTTGTTAACTTAAAAAAAGGTTCTTCTTCATATCCAACAACTCTTCATTACAATGATGTCAGTAGTGACAATAATTATATTATTGCTAATCTCTTCGCTGATTTCTTCAAATCTTCTTTTGAGGCCGTCCCTACTTCGGGTTCGCCTCAAGTTGACTCTGTCAACTCATATTCTTTTCTTTCAAATTTTAATTCGTATATATCTAAAACTGAAATCTCCAAACATATTCAGAAATTAAAAAAATCAAACACAGTAGGACCAGATGGTATTCCTACCGTTTTCTTGATGGAATGTGTGGATAAATTAATTGAACCACTTTATATTCTATTTAATATGTCTATTTCTTCATGTTGCTTCCCTAATATTTGGAAAATATCCTATATTATTCCACTTCATAAAAAATCCAATAAAGCATATATTCAGAATTATAGGCCTATCGCCCGACTATCTTCCTTGCCTAAACTATTTGAGTCAATTATTTCTGACAACCTTCAATTTTTCATCAAGCCTATTATTTCTGATAGACAACATGGTTTCGTTCGTGGGAAGTCAACTACCACTAACCTTTTAGACTTTACGTCTTTTTGTAATAGTAAATTTCTTTCCGGAAATTATGTCGACTGTATTTTCACAGATTTTTCGAAAGCCTTTGACAAATTATGCCACAAAACCCTAATTTGTAAATTGGACAAAATGGGTTTTCATTCAGCTTTTGTTAATTGGATTTATGATTACTTATCTAATCGTTATTATCAGGTTTCTTTTAATAACTTCTTATCAGCACCGTTTTTGGTGAATTGTGGTGTCCCACAAGGTAGCCATCTTGGTCCTATTTTCTTTATTTTATTTATAAATGATCTTCCAAATATACTAAAGTCATCCGAAGTTCTTATTTACGCAGATGATGCCAAAATTTTCAAGTCCATATCTTGTTATTCTGATTGCATTGACTTGCAAAATGATGTTGAATCATTTAGCAATTGGTGTACCTCAAACAATCTTCATTTAAACGTTAATAAGTGTCACTCAATGTCATTCTTTAGAAAGAAAAACATTTTTGATTTTCAATACAGTGTTGGATCTTCTTCTTTAACAAGAGAAGTAGAGACCACTGATCTCGGAGTTTTGTTGGATGAAAAGTTGAATTTGGTTAAACATATCGATTTTGTTACAAGTAAGGCTCTGCGTGTTCTTGGTTTTATCAAGAGGCAATCTAAACAATTCAATGATCCATATGTTATGAAACTTTTATATTCTTCTTTTGTTCGACCCACTTTGGAATATTCTTGCCAAGTCTGGAATCCATTCTACGCAGTTCATATCTCTAGATTGGAATCGGTTCAAAAAAATTTCCTTCGTTTCGCTTTAAGGCGACTCAATTGGCAGGATAATTTAAATTTACCTCCATACACTGACAGACTTCAACTTCTAAATCTCCCAAGTCTGGAGAATAGAAGAGCTTATTTGTCGTTCAGCTTTATCCATAAAGTCATCGAAGGAAAAACGACAAGTAGCTGTTTAATGTCTAATTTATTTTTCAATGTGCCCTCAAGAAGTCTTAGAAATTTTGATGTCATTAGTATTCAATTTTCCAGAACCAATTATGGTCAATATAGCCCACTTAACTCCCTATTCAAAATTTATAACCGATATCATTTCCTTCTTCAGTTATACGTTTTCGAAAGTCCTTCTTTTAAAAGTAAATTTTATCATAATTTTTTAATTAATTCGAACTAAGTGATACATTATTTAATAGTAAACACTGCTGCTTTGTATATATTCTTACTTCCATTATTAAATTGATTGTATATATATTTATTTTTATTATAATTAAGTTGTATTCGCTCGCTTGTATTAAGCATTTGAAATAAATTTCTATTGGGTCAAGGTGGTACAGCGGGTGTAAAAATTGTAAACATATATATTTAAAATTTTTTATAATCCATATTTATTTTAAATAGAAAAAAATTAAGAATTTTTTTAAATAACTACCTAAATATAAAAAAAATATTGTCAACAATTCATCTGACTAAAATAATATAATAAAAACTTACAAATGCAGCTTACAAATATTTTTCGGCAGAATTGATTTTTTTTTAGAGATCAATTTTTTTATAATATTTGAGTAAAATGTATCACAATATTCACAATCTTTTGTAAAATTGGTTTTTACAATAAGCATAGCTTTTAATGTTTCGATTGTTAATAGGGTTTTTCGAGAGCTCCATATATAATGATCACCAAAGCAATATGCTACAAAAATGAGCTGGCGGGGAAAATGTGGTACAAAATGTGGTACAAATGGCAATGTGGGACGCTTGCTTAAAAATTGGGACTGTACCACGTAATGTGGTACGTATGGTCACATAAAGATATACATGATCAAAAAAGTTATTTTTTGCCATATTTATTTTAGCATCATATTTAATTCATTTAATCGTGCTGCTTTTTAATGCATTTATCTTATGACGACAAAAAAAATATTTTCACAGAAAACAAAAAATTGTGCAATGACGTTAACTTGAAGTTGTCCATCTTGATATTAATATTTTCTATGGGGTTGATAATTATATAATGTAGATTATTGTCAATTTTTTTAATAAATTATTCTCTGAAAGTTATTTATTTTCCTAACTAATAAGATCCGTCGAAAATAAAAATTTTCGTTATGTATTATAAATTATAAGATACAAATTCTACATTTTTTAGGTATAAATGTTTTGTTTTTTAAAAAAATGTTTTGTTTTGCAAAAAAATAATACTAGTTCATAATTTAAAAAAGGTAATTTAAATTTTTTATTTTTTACAATCTCCAGAGATCAAACACCGAAAAGTTAAAATGCAATAAATATACATTTAGATTTTTTAGTGTCTGTTAAATTTTTATTCTTTCATAAAATTTCTTTAAGTTCTTTTGTTATGTTAATAAACCAATTCAAATCGTATAAGAATTCTAATTTTATTTCAAATTGCCTTTTGTAATAAATGCATAATTAAAACTATAAGAATATTAAGTGTCCATCTATTGATGCATTTATTGTAATTCACTAATAATAAAAGATAAATGATCCATAATTAGAAATAATGCTCTGCGCTTGCTATTCCGGTTAGAGATTAGACCATTTCAAAGTCTGTGCTTTTAACTATGAATACTGAATAAAGATTAAGGGATATAGAAAAACTGCATGATGATAGATCGAGTAAGAAAACCAGTAGCCATGAAAAAATTAATAAAATTTATTTCAACATTTCGAAGGTTGCAGTACAATATTTAAATATTTCATAAAACGTTAAGGAAAGTGTTTATACTTTTAATATCTGTATGTAAATATATGTAAAACGTATTATTTTTTTTATCTTATACATAGTATATACTTATATAGTACATACCTTGTGCGTTTAATTGCACACCGAGATGTTCCCGACTATTTTGTTTACTAATAAAGTTTGGTATTCGAAATATTCAGAAAATTTTGATTTTCAATAATTTTTGGTTCAATAATTTTTCAATAAATATAATAGCACTCTTTTTTCGTCATAATATAAATAAATCCTTAGATTTGAGTGTCTGGACTTATTTTCTTAAACGATTTATTTTCTTATTTTAACACATACATATTACCTATATATACAGTCGCGCGTTATTACATAATGGTGCCCTAGGCAATCAAAAAATTTTTTTACATTAAAACTCACATGAGCTTAATGAATGTAGCCAAATTAATAAAAATGAAAAGAAAAAGAATTGAAAAAAATTAAAATAAAATAATTAAAAATGAACAACAAAAACAAATTTCAATTATACACAGCGTCAGCGATGCTTTTCTCACTTTCAACTCTGCATTATCATAATTAATTTTTATCCTTTTCAGCACCGAAATACAAAATTTGCATTGCCAATTGAAATAAACTTAAATGAACAGAGCCTACCATTAATTAAAACTCTGATAAAATTTGAATAATATACAAAATAACCTTATGTGAATTTTCACAATCTTCAAACAAGATTTTTCTGTTTTGGAAGAGTTAAAGGCAGCAGACAACTGAAACTTAGTTTAATATATTATATGTAAAAAAATATTTTGCCTTAGGTAATTGCCTAATTTGCCTACGGTGTAATACGCCGCTGTATATATATTATACGAGCCCAAACGCAAAAGAATTGATACATGTTAATTATTTCTAACTTCAGAAAATAAAATGTTTAATAGTACTAGGTTTTATCAAAGAAAATATAAGGATTAAGAAGTGAAACGATCAAACATTTTTTTTTTTGACTAACATTTTTTATTTGTATTTGTCACTCATATTTTATTTGTAAATTCATTATAAAAATTTAAAATAAAGTTTGATGACACGTTTGAATCCCAAAATATATTTCGATGACGCGTTTAAATCCCAATTTTCATATAAAATTAAAACAAAAAAGAAAAAGTATGATATCCTTGTCTAAAATTATTTTTATTCAGCGTTTCCTTTCTTACTTCTATTTTCTTTGGTTTTATTTAGACAAATTAAATGAACTGTATTTATTTTCGAAAATAATATTTCTTATAATAATAAAAAAATATATTGTGATTTCTATATTCACTTTAAATTCTTAAAAATTCCATTACTATTTAAAGCGAAATAGTTGATCTATTTAGTAAATTCAGCAAAAGTATTGATCTACAATTTTGTTGCTTCGCCTTACCGGTTAATGACTTTCTCAATTCTTAAAGGCCTTGTTGACACTAATTTTTGACATTTTTCTTTGGAAAAAGAAACCCATATTTCTTTTAATTTAGCACGTAACGACTCCTTTGTTCGAACTGGATTACTACGTAGTTATTTTTTCATTACGTGCCACAAAGTCTCAATAGGAGACAAATCTGGACTGCTTGAAGGCCAACTTAAAACTGGAACTTCGTGGGCTTGAAACCAGATCTTTGTATATTTAGCCGTATGGCATGAAGCGCCATCTTGTTGAAAAATAAATTCCCCTTCAGCCAACTCAAGTTCAGGAATTGAGGGTAAAAGTTTGTTTTCCAAGATATCTTGATATTTTTTCGCATTGACTATTCCATCAATGAATACAATATCGCCGACTCCTTGACCTGACATGCATCCCCTACCATCACTGAGGCCGGAAACTTAACTGTTCGTTTCAAACAATCTTTGTGGAACGCTTAATTTTTTGTTCGAATGACACGTTTTCGAGTATCACCTAGAGATACTTCGAACCGTGCCTCATCACTCCAAATAACCGAGTTCCATTGCCGCAAAGTCCAATTTTGATGTTCCTTGGCCCAAAGAAATCTTTTTTTCTTCTGAACGGAAGTTAAAAGGGGTTTTTCTTCAGCCTACAATTTTTTTTATATTAAGCATAAAATTAAACCTACTCATATCTATTTATTTTTTAAAAAATTTTACCTTGTAAAATTTATAACCCATTTTTCTTAAGTTCCTTTTACATGTGTCAACAGATAATTCCTTTTTAATTGCTTTTTTCCATTTAGCAGTGATATCAGCGGCGTTGGCACGACGATCTTCTTTTACAATTGCCCGCAGAGCCCGCCCGTCTCGATCATTTGCTATTGTTGGACGACCAGACTTTTTCTTAACTTTAATATTACCTTCATTTTTAAATAATTTGATGATATTTTGAACCCACGAACGCGATAAAAAAGTTTCCCTTGCTTTTTGATAGCTGGATTTGCCTTTTTTACGACCTTCCACGATAATGCGGCCGGTGAAATGGGTTTACAAAGGGGTATTTTTTTTTTAAATAAAATTTTTTTTTAATTTTACTTAATAACGAACCAGAATAAAATAAAAAAAAATTAATTGAAATAGTAACGGTGCATTTCTGTAATTGTTTTAACAATAGATCAATTATTTTGCATTCATAAATGAATAGATCAATTGTTTTGCTTAAAATTTTTTTCTTTTTCTTCATAATTTCTCTGAGAATACTCAAAATTTTTTAATACCGTTACAGGCAAAAATGCGTGAAATGAAACAAATATGAAACTTGTATAAATTTAGATTTAGTTTAAATGAAAATACTAGCAAAAATAAATAATTTGTTTTTTTTTGTTCGAAAAATTTAATATAGATCAGTTCTTTTGCGTTTGGGCATATAAATACCGGTATTTCGGTATTAAAAACATCATACATTTCCATTTGAAATTTATTTAAATTATATTACTTTAACTTATATAAAACTTATAAAAATTAGATCAACTTCAATAAACTTTGTTGTCAAGGTTACACAACCGTGGGAAAATAAAAATTTTTATAAAATTATATCAATGTCAGTGTGAAAAAATATTTTATAAAATAAATTCTGATTTACTGGAAAGCTATTTGGAAATAGAGTAAATTCTGATTTACTGGAAAGCTATTTGGAAATAGAGTAGAGGCTGAAAGAGTGTTTTCCTCATCTGGAATAATTTGTTCCAAAATCAGGTCATTTCTACGTGATGGTCCAGGGAAGCTATTTCCTTTCCAAGCAAAATTGATTTTTTTATTCTTGTTGTATTTTTATCTTTTTGCAAATGAATTATATCATAAGTTTTATTTGTTTTTGTATTAATTAAAAAAATTATCAATTTATACAATTTCTTTTTAATTTTTAAATAAATCACCAATACCGGTATATATTTCAATACAATACAGAAAACCAGTATTGATTTTTGTCTCCGCTAATATATTAATACATATCATTTGAAAACAAACCTTAAACCAGATCAATTTTGAATATAGAAGGCCTTATCTTACCAAAATCGTGGCAGAAAGTATAAAAAAAAATATTTTTACTTATGGTTCTTACTTAGACAGGATTAATACAGAATTGTTTCTTTTTTTGTATGAATATTAAATAAAGTAATAAAAAACGTTTATCGAAGGAAAGTAAGAAATATTTTTTTTAACAATTTTGAAATATTTTGATTATTGGAATAGAAAACATAAGTTGCTTTTGTTTGTGTGAGTAAGAAAATTAAAAAATTGTGATTTTTTTAAGGTGAAAACACAATTGGGGCGACAACGACGGCGACAGCGATTTTTCATATAAAAAAGTCGCCTCAATTGTTTCATTCTCATACAAATATATGGTTTTTGACAGTGGCTATCGTTGTCGTTACGCTGTCGCCCCAATTGTGTTTTCACCTTTAAGCATAAGTTTTTTTGTATCGTTTTGCAGTGCAAACAACCCTGAGAACTAAAAAGTCATGAAGAAGTACTTTTTCTACTGATGAGTTTCCTAAGGAATTGGATCTGAATTACTAAACAAGCTTGGGCAAAAATTCCACTTAGAAATTACTAAAAACTAACACATACAAAGCAGCAGTGTATAAAATATTTTGTAGTAAAATATTGAATGAATAATTTATTAAGAATTATGCATTTGAAAATAAGCATTTATGATTATTCTAAAAAAATATATGAAATCACATAAGATCCATGCTAGAAAGCACATATTTCCAACAAATGCATTCAAAAGTCCTTGGGAATCATCGTTATTTGACACTAGCTGCATATTTTACATGTGATAAAATGTTTTTTCTTATCTTTATTTTTTATTTTGCATTTTTAAATAAAATAAATATGTATAACAATGTGTAATATTGCTTGGGGAATTGTCTTCATTCATAAGAAAAAATATGCCACAAGGATTTCAGCATGAAATGGTCTGAGATGCAATAATTTTTATATTTTTAATTCAAAAAAATTAATTTAAATTAGATTATTTTTCAAACTTTATTTTTGATTTTCTACCAGGGTGATGTCGTTCTACTAGGGCGATGTCGTTCGGTTACTTCCTAATTTGTATTCGTGTATTTTTATACAATTATTTTTCAAACTTTATTTTTGATTTTCTACTAATAAATAACAATCAAATTTAAAATAGGAAATCGGAAATTTATATGACGATTTCTTCTTTTTCTCCTTTGCAGGTTTTTGTTATATTATCACATTCTTTTATGGCCAAAATTGCCTCTAATATTGTCTGTTCATTCATTTTAATTTTAAATTTTTTGATGTCGTTCGGACATCGGAATTCGATGCACTCAAGAAAAGTCAATTTTTACTTCCTTAATTATTTTATTCCTATCTATGTTTTTGTTGTTTTAATTGTAAATTTATTTCTGTTTTTACTTTTGATTGCATTTCGTTCAAATATTATTTGAATATAATTAAAATTATATTTTTATTACTAGACTTTATTTAAAATACAAACTTTGTTTGATTTTACAACTGATATTTAGAGTATATGATTTATAAATTTTGTTTAGAATTTTTGAAATTGTTTTTCATTGAGTAAATTTTGTAAATCTTAATAAATCAAAACTTTAACTGAAATTATGGATCAATACACAGTTTTTTTCAGTCTTAAATTTAGAGATTATTTTCTTTCACTTCATCGAAATTATTTCAATTTTGGAATTTAAGCAATTAATTTTAAATATTTTTAATTTTGTTGTACTAATTAGGTTTTATGTGTAGTTAGTTAGATTGGTAATTAATTTATTTATGTTTTTATTTATTTTGATACTTAAATTGTATTAAAATTAAGTAATGTTTCTTGATACATACTCACATCACTGAAACCACAGACTAATACCTTGGTTACACTTCAGGTTAGAAAGAGGTTTTTTCTTCAACCTATGTTCGTTCTGTGTTGGTTCATATAAAAAATTGTCAAAATTAACCTAGTTGAACAACTAGGTTCTTTAAAACTAGTTAAATGTACGCCTCTGGTATAATCAAAATTTAGGGATTTGTTAGGAAAATATAGCATCTTGTATCCGTAGCAAATAAATATTGACAAAAAATGTCAATAAAAATGTTATTAATTTTGTCAAATTCAAAATAAAAAATAAAATAAAAATAAATAACAATCAAATTTGAAATAGGAAAATGGAAATTTATATGACGATTTCTTCTTTTTCTCCTTTGCAGGTTTTTGTTATATTATCACATTCTTTTATGGCCAAAATTGCCTCTAATATTGTCTGTTCATTCATTTTTATTTTTAATTTTTTTTAATTTTTTTTAATTTTTTATTTTTTTCACTTTACTTTTTTAAACGTCAAATCTAACACCAATTAGGTGTAAACAAAACTAACATAGGTTAAATGTAGGTTTAACCTATTTCTAACCTGAAGTGTAAACAAGGTAGAATATAACTCTTATAACAGACTAGCAAAAGTTTGAGACGTTTGAGACTTGAGTGGAGCATAAAAAAAATAAATTAATAATATGGAGCTGTTTTTTTTTAATTTTATGGGTAAAAAATCCATGATTCGTATTTGCAACTCTGTTATGTTTATTTCAATGTGATGTTACTATTCAGAACGATAACTATAGTTCGAAAAATATACATAACGTACTAGCAGAGCCGGATAGCCAATATGGACACTTTGGGCAGTTACCCAGGGCCCACCTTTTTAGAGGGCCCACCAAATGATTATACTTCTATACTAGAATTATTTCTAATAAAAAATTACATATTTAACATTTAATACCCTTTCCCACTGGCAATACAAAGACGTCTCCAATCCGTCTTTTTAAAAAGTGCAAACATAAAGTACAAACATAAAGTCTAGAAAATTAATTAAAAATGATTAATTTTTTCATTATATTCAAGTATTTTATTGTTTTTGTTCTTTAATTCTAATTTTATATATGTACACGAAAGTTTTGTTCTTTTGGTTTTTTTTTTAATTTTTGTAAATAAAATGAATTTAATAGTATGAATATAAAAGTAAATATAATTTATTTTTGTTTTAATTATTAATTTTACATAGCAACAAGTCATCAAAAGGAACTAATATTTTTTAATCAGTATACGAGTATTTACATTTACTTTTTTAAAAAAAAGGCTCTTTTAGAATCTTTTACCCATGGGCCCAGTGAATGCTCTATCCGGCACTGCTTACTAGTTAATATTTATCTGTACGTTTGCGGGCTTCTCATTATAGTTGGATATCAAATTTAAAGAAGTCAACAATGTGATAGTTAAAACTTCTCTACACAGTCGTAAGATCTATGATGCATTTTTATGTTTAAAGATCATTCGATTCTTAGTTGGCATGCTAGATCTTGTATACAGAACTCCTAAAAAAATCTAAAGATAATGAAAAAGAATGTTTGCTTTTTTACTAATAAACGAGATATTTAGTATACCTATAAATCCGTTTGTTATTATTTTAATTTACTACAGAGTTTGATGGTGAAATTCTTATCGATTTGAATTTAATCCCTTATAAGTATAGCAAAAGATTATATTAATTTTTATATTTTTTATCTCAGAATTTTTTTAAGATTTTAAAATTTTATTTTAATTAACTATACTTTCTTTTTTATTCTTTCGATTAATTTTTATATAAAATGAAATTAAAATTAAGTGCAAGGCAAACATAAATTTTTAGTTTGATAATCTGCAGGGATTTTATAGCCAGACAATTCCTAATTTATGCAAAACGAATATAAAAGTTTTTTTTAATTTCTCTAAAGTATAATTTAAGATAAAACCAAAAAAAATATGTTTTTCAGCGAATGAATATAATTTTTTTTGAGAAAAAAGTTTGCAGACTAATTTTATTATTTGTTTTTTTTTTAATAATTCGAAGTTGTTAAAAATTGTTTAATAAAGAATGTTTTGAAATAAGTTTAATAATAAAAGGTGTAAATTTATTATTTTAAGTTTTAACATTAAATTAATTTCTTCACTTATTCTTTTTTCATGTGACAAAAAAAAAAATTGAAAATATTTTTTACTTAAATCACTTATTTAAATTAAATGTCTGTTCTTTTAATTATAATAAATATTAAAAAAATTAAATGTTGTTAATAAAAAAAAAAGTGTTGTACGAATTTATTGCTTAAAAAAGTTTTTTTTTTTAGGTACTGTGTTTTATCGGTAAAATAATAGTAGATTACAATACATGTTAAGAAAATTTGTTATTCTTGCGAGTTTTGTATACACACAAACACATAGACACGAGTCATGTTTATATCACGAGACCGAAGGTCGAGTGATATAATATTGATGAGTGTCTATATGTTTGTGTGTATCCAAAACGAGCTGTATAACAAATTTGATTAATATGTATTGTACACTGCTTTAATGTGCATGTGGGAGGGAGTTGAAAACAATACATTTATAATGAAAAAAATAAACAAAAAAGTTCAAAATGAAGCAAGGAAATAAAATTTAATAAGGAAGTTTATTTATTTATCGAAATGATTTCAAACCGGAAGATTAAAAAAAAAATTAGTAATTTTTTTTTAGAAAAATTACTAATTTTTTTTTTTAATTATTTTAGGAACTAATGGTCTTCTTAAATTTTATTTAATTTTATTTTTAATTATTAAAAAAAATAATAATAATTTTATAATTATTTTTTTTATAATTAAAAATAAAATCAAATAATAATTATATAATTATAATTTATATTTACAATAAATAATCTCCTTGTTGCTGCCATTTTCCTCGTTTGTTGATAAAAGAAAAAAAAATTCTTACTTGACATTTGACAATCACAGCAAACTTTATAATGACAACAAAGATATTTTCAGGGTTACCATTGTTCTATTTTTATTCATTTTGTTTTTTTGAATAAAAATAAGTGCAATTTTTGAAGTGTGGTTTAAATTTTTGTACTAAAATCCAACCACACTCGTTTAAAAATTTAGTAGCAGAGGTTCGAAGATCCTTTAAAAATAGTAGATTGAAACACATGTTAAGAAAATTCATCGACTGATCGACTGGCCGCTTTTTAGAAAAAAAAAAAAAATAGCAGCGTATTTTTTTATTGGTTCTTTTTTTTTTTTTTTTGTTTGCTCAGAGGGAAAATATAGATTAGCTCAGAGGGAAAATTTAGATTTTAGCATTATAAACTAAGCTTTGTTTGACATTGATATGATGCATGTGAGAGGTATACATTTGCAATTTTTTTTTTTTTTTGGTATTTGTCTGTATTGAAATATTGTGAGTGTGAGTGATATTATTTTTGTTTATAGTATTACGCAGTTCAAAATGAAGAATGTAAATACAATATAGAGCAATGTAAATACAATTTACATCACAGGGAAATGTAAATACAATTTACATTCCTCTATAATTGCATGTGTATTGATGCATGTAATGGACCATTTACCGAGCTAAATTTGCGAATGTAAATACAACTTACCGAAGACATGCGCATTAAAATACCTTTTAATTTTTTTCTTCTTTATTACTTATTTCTATAAAAGAATTTTTAATACTGAAAAACTTAAGCTAATATATTTTAATTCATTTATACAATTCAATAAAATAACAGCGTTTTAAATTTTTGAAATCATCTTTTATTTTATTTCATAAGTATATCATAAAAGATTTTTTCCAAATATAAACTATAATTTATTTACAATAGGTTCCTGTAATTGACATCCTACCCGAAATCTCTATACTAATTTTGATCAAAATCTATTTAAATGTTATAAAAATGTCAATTGTCTATAAATTGTATATAAAAATTATTTAGACCTTTGATCCGTTGAAACCTTTTAATTCTCATAAACACGTACTCGCAGACGCAGATTAAGAATTTGAAATACGGATTAAAAATTTTAAAATAATCGTTCCATTATGGATAATTTTTGTACATAATTATTATTTTAGTATTATTATAGAATTGATTAAAGTTTTATGATTATAAAATAATGCCTAAGATTGATAGAATAAAAAATTAAAAACTCTTAATTTTACATTTAGATAAAAACTAGATTTTAGAATTTTTATATGCAAACTGCCTCAGTGACACAGTTTTTATTTTCTACAACTGACTGGTTTAAATAGATTAAACTACCCTATTTTGTATACTCTTACAAATATTTTAATAACAGGAATTTAATCAATATATTATATTGTGTTGATTTCCATCCCATAAGGGAAAAGATTTTTTTTTCATCAAACAGTCAATCGAATAAATAAAAATGAAAATTCTCTGTTTTTCTGTTTCTCTGTTTCTCTGTTTCTCTGTTTCTCTGTTTCTCTGTTTCTCTGTCCTCTGTCCTCAATCACGCCTAAACCGCTGGACCGATTTGGCTGAAATTTTGAACTTAAGTATCATGGGGGCCCGAGATGGTTATACGGTACTAGAAATTTTGATCCGAGGCCCCGGCGGGGGGGCTACCTTAGAAACCCTATTTAAAAAAGCGGATGTTGAGAGGCCCCCAACCGTTGTCCCAGGGCTCAATTGGGGGGGCTATACAACAAATTTCGAAAATTTGAAATTTTGAAGGTAAGTATCATTGGGACCCGAGATTGTTATAGGGTACTAGAAATTTTGATCCGAAGCCCCGACGGTGGGGCTACCTTAGAAGCCGGTTTTGAAATTTAAGTATATTCCGGAAAAATGTTCTAGCGTTGGACCCGAATGGGTTATTTAGAAGACTGGATGTTGAAAAGCCCCCAACCGTTGTCCCAGCGCTCAATTGGGGGACTATACATCAAATTTCAAAATTTTGAAATTTTGAAAATAAGGAGACTAGAGATCCGATTGGTTATATTTTTGACCGACGGTGGCTACCTTAGAAGGCGGTTTTGCAATTTTGGTATATTCCGATAAAATATTATAGCGTTGGACCCAAATCGACTATTTAGAAGACTGGATGTGTTAAGGCACCGGGAAAGTGGCTATTTAACAAATTTTGAAATTCTGTTTTTTTTAGTGCACAAAATCTGGATTAAAGTGTTTTGATATTAATATAAGTTCCGGAATACCGGGCGAAGCCGGGTATTTCGACTAGTATTTCTAAAAATATTAAAACATAGGAAAATATACGTACACTCATATTCACATCTTAAAATATATAATATAAAATTTACTCTAACATGAAATATATGTATACGAACATTACATTTATATAATTCCAAAAAAAAACTAGATAATATTTTTATTTTACATTATGTAATGTTTGCTTTATTTTTCTTCTTTTTTAAGGAAATATTCCGATTATTATTCCCATGTTAACTAATTAAATGATTGTGTAATAAATTAATGAATTATACGATAATGTATTATTGAACAGATGTAATAATTGGTTTAATATATATTATATACATTGGAAGAGAAACTTTTCTAATTTCTATAAACTTTTTTTTACAATTTTCAAAATGAATTAGAAATGTTTTATTCATGGAAAACCATATATGTGGGGCCAAATTTTTGTGAAAGCAAAGCATTATAAATATAAATTAGAAATACACCCATAGAAATTTCAATAACGCACATTAATATTTTCGCATATTTTTTTACGTATATTTTCTGAGAGAAAAGATTGCTAATATCATGGAAAAACCGCATGAATAATTGTGTCGATGTTTATCAAACCGCGTCTATTCCATTTTTTTTTTAAATTTAAAAATAGCAAAAACTGATAGCCAATTCGAAGACGAATCCAACGATGTATCATACTCATTTTTTTTTGAAAAGTGGAATTGACGAGTTTTGATAAACATCGACACAATTAAAAAAAAGGAATCTGATTTTGACCTAGTTTAGAAACGTACAATAAAAGAAACACGAAACAAGAAACACATGACCTTAAAAAAAACACTTAATTCAAGTGAACAAACTGAGAAAATTAACCCAAATTCCAGTCCGAGGTAGGAATAGAACCCACGAATTATCGAGGGGAAACTAATTTTTTAAGAATTAACAAACAAAACAAAAATATTATCGTTGATGGTATAATAATAATTGAATGAAAAAATTTATTTGTTGCGATTGAGAAAAAGTTTAGAAATATAAGAAATTGGTTCCATTCTAATTCATTTATAAGGTATGGGTCCACTATTTTATCGAGGGGAACTATTTTTTAATAATTAACAAACAAAATAATAATATCAGTTTGAAATTATCTCTCTTAGAGTAAACACAAATATTGGAAATAAAAAATTATACCTGGCAGATAATAATTATCTAACAGAATACATTCAGTTTTGGATACTTTTTCTACTTTTTTTTTCTATTGTTTTAAAAATAAGTTTAAAATTGCGAAAAAGAATAATATAAAAAATAAAACAATTGCCCGTAAAAGGGGTGCAATTAACATTGAATATGTTGAAAATACTTGTTCAAAATATAAAACATTTAATATGAAAAAACAGAAAATCAATTCTAGTTTCAACAATAAAAGTTATCGAAACTATTTTGCACCGTTACAAACTGTGAATGACCAAGATATGGATGATGACGAAGAAACTATCGAGACTACTTCACCAGAAAATAAAACTAAAACAAACGAAAGTCAAACGAAAACAAACGTACCACCCATCACAATAATAAAAAAATCACAAAAAGAAGTTGAAGAATTAATAAAATCTCAAAATATCGAAGAATACCTTCTTAAAAGAATTTCACTTGGTATAAAAGTTTTCGTAAATAATGTTGAACAACACAAAAAAATACTAAATGAGTTATCTAAAAATAAATATGAACACTTTACATCTGAATACAGAAACTCGAAACCAGTCAAAGCTATGCTGGACTTGATGACGTTGAGGCTGAACAAATAAAAAACGTACTTCTTAAAATGAACTTGAAAGTCATTGAGGTTAAGAAAATTAAAAGGAAAACCAAATACTAAAATGATTTGGTACTTTATATTGTGAACTTCGAACACAAATCTGTTACAGTCAATGAACTTAGGAATAAATATGACCACATTAAGGTACGGTGGGAACACAAAGTTAAAAGCACGAATAAAATCACGCAATGCTATAATTGCCAAATGTTCGGGCATGGCTCGAAAAATTGTAATATTACAACCCATTGCGCGCACTGCTCCAAATCTCATGAAACGTCAAGCTGTCCAGATAAGGATAAAACTGAAAATATTAAATGTGCCAACTGTCACGGGAATCACAACTCAATTGATTACAATTGTCCATACAGACAACGTTACTTACACTCACGTACAAACAAACCTAGAGGTACACATAAACCACAGTTTCGGTCAAACGATTACAACAGCATGTTTCCACCAATAGGTAACTCTATTAGTAATAATCAACCTAATTATAGGTTTAATCATAATAATTATAATAACAATTATAGTTTTAGTAAAGTAGCTAGTGCAGGTATTAATAACCTATTTTCTTTAGAAGAAATCACTGCGTTAACTAATGAACTAATTAGTAAACTCACAAATTGTAAATCTAAACAAGAACAATTTATTTATTTATTTATTTATTTATTTATTTATTTAGCTTAAATCAAGCTCATATACAATTAATTAAATTTAAGTAACTAATTAAATTTAAGTAACAATGACGTAAATACAAAATATAAAATACAAAATGAATATAAAACAAAATACACTACGCCTGACCAAACCAAGCTGACAACACTAAAAAACAAATAGATTACGGCTCAACTCAACGCATATACAATCTCTTCTTTAAACAGTCCTTACCGAGATTCAGATCGAACTGAGCGTCACACCTCTCTCATCATTCTTGAAATTGGCTCAAATGATCTATAAACTGTACGATGAAAGTCCAAATTAATGTAATTACACAATTAGCAATAAAATACGTCTATGATGGTAAATAATACCAATAACATTAATATAATAATGTGGAATGCTAGAGGCATCCAACACAAAAGCATAGAATTTTTTGATTTTTTGATTAAAGAAAACTTTCAAATCGGCCTTATCAGTGAAACATTCCTAAACCATTCAATAAATTTTAATCACTAAAAATTTTTCTGTTATAGAATCGACCGAGATTCACACGGTGGGGGTGTAGCAATTGTAATACAAAAAGATATTAAGCATAGATTATTACCAGTTTTAAACACTGAAATTATAGAAAATGTAGGTATAGAATATACACTGAAAACGGAGAACAATTTAAGATTTACACGGTTTACTTCCCAGCAGGAAACCCAGGTAAAAATAGCAAAAAAACCAAATTTAAATCTGATTTACTGAAACTATCTAGAATCACAGGCAAATATATAATAGGTGGTGATTTAAATAGTAGAAATAAATCCTGGAATTGCTTAAAAGCTAACACTTGGGGCAATACACTGTTTGATCTGGTATCAAATGGTAAATTTGATTTATTATATCCAGCTGATCCAAAATACATTCCTACAAATGTAAGAATGCAACCATCAACTCTTGATCTGTTCCTGACCAATACACCACAAATTTTAAGTCATCCAATAACACACAATAACTTAGGCTCCGATCACTTACCCGTTAGCACAATAATTAAACATAACATAAATAACAATAAACATAATTTTAGATACTGTTTTAAAAAAGCGGACTGGGATAAATTTCAAGCTTATTTGAATAATAACAAACCGTTAGACTTTGATTACAAATCCTTAATCCATTCGTCTGAAATAGATAACAAGATTTGTGATTTCAACATACTAATAAAAAAAGCACTTGATAATAGTATACCTAAAATACAAATTAGGAATATTTATCAGAACAAGTTGCCCCTTCACATAACAGAATTAATAAAAAAAAGAAATGTAGCACGGAGACGCTGGATAAGATACAGACAACCTATATTTATAGCCCAAATTAAACACTTCAACTATCACATAAAAAAAGAAATCATTGCATTCAAAAATATAAGCTGGACTAATATGCTATCTACAATACCACCAAATTGCGATTCATTATGGAAAATAACAAAAATAATAAAACATAAAAATAAAACTATTCCACCACTAAAAATAAGTGACACAAAAATTATAAGTAATGAAGAAAAAGTAAATATTTTTGCGAATCACTTTCAGGCTAATCATTCGAAAACAACTAATTACGGGAATCCAGTTACCGAAAATGAAGTTAATGAAACCGTAAACTCTTTCCTAATTTCTCAAGAATCAAACCAGCCTCCCAGCATCAAAATGGACCAACTTAAGGTAGTTATCAAAAATCTTAAAAAAAAATCACCTGGGTTCGATAACATACCGAACCTGGCGATAAAAAATCTACCTACTAAAACAATTAAATATCTGTTAAAATCTATAATGCTTGCATTAATCTAAATTACTTTCCGGATGAATGGAAAAAAGCGAAAGTAATTCCAATTGCCAAACCTAACAAAGATAGTCATGACCCCAAAAATTATCGACCAATAAGCCTTTTGAATAATTTCGGAAAAATGTTTGAAAAGCTTATTTAAAATTTAATTTGCGAATTTCTTAAAAAAACAAATCTCCTCCCCGATATGCAATTTGGATTCAGAAATCACCATAATACAACCCAAGCTTTAATGAGAGTATGTAAAGACATAAAAAGGGAATTTAAGGTCGGCAAATCAACAGGAATGGCAGTTTTGGACATTACAGCCGCCTTTGATACGGTTTGGCATAACGGATTAATATACAAACTAATAAAATCAAATTTCCCATCCTTTATAGTAAAACTAATTACCAGTTTCTTGAAAAACAGAAATTTTCAAGTCTGTATTAATAACTGCCTATCCAAATCTTGTGTAGCTAATGCAGGAGTCCCGCAAGGATCTGTCTTAGGACCCATACTGTATAACATATTTACTTATGACTTTCCAGCACTTCCCTATTGTAAAAGTTCCATTTTCGCAGATGACACTTGCATTTATTCTTTTGATGTTTACAGCTTAGATATTTGTTATAACCTACAAAATGCGTTAAATATCCTTACAGACTATTTCTATAAATGGAAGATTGAAGTTAACATATCTAAAACTAACTCCATCTATTTTACACAAAAACGTAAAAGTTGTTATATCCCACAATACAACTTAAAAATAAACGAAATAGAAATAAACTGGGCTCAAGAAGTTAAATATTTGGGTATAATACTAGACAAAAATATTAAATTCCAAAAACACATTTCTTATACAATAAACAAAATAAATAAACTAATAGCAATTATGTATCCATTTATAAATCGGAATTCAACATTGAACATAAATAACAAATTAATAATGAATGTAATTTTTCATCCAGTGATCTTATATGCGTGCCCTGTTTGGGGAGACAGTGCAAAAACACACATAACTAAAATCCAAAGGAAACAAAATAAAATATTAAAAATGATATTTAATCTTCCCTCTTTTTACTCCACCAGAAAATTACATGATAAGGCCGGTATGAATACAATAATTGAAAAAATTGAAAAACATAAAACTACTTTTGTATGTTTATATTCGGATAATCCGTTAGTTCTTAGCTTAGCTTAGTTGTATACTAGTTTTAAGTTTTAGTCGTATAAGTTTTAGTTAATTAGTTTTTTGTAAAATTTTCCTTAAGATTAAATATTGGTTTCACAATAGATACATTAAATTTAAACAATTATATTTCTTAGTAGTAAAGATAACGTTAATCTAGAAGTCTAAAAAAAAAACACAAGAAAATTTTAAGAAAAATGTAACAGAATGTCGAAAATAAAGAATATTATTATTAAAAATAAAAATATTATTGATGGTGGTATACCTACTAATAAATAAATTAAAAATTTTAATTGATGGGATTACGAAAGAAGTTTAAATTGAAATGTGACGTCCTTTACTATTTTTGGATTCGATTTGGTTTTAATGGCGATGATCCGGAAAAAAACGAAATGACACTGTTTAAAAGAACGATTTGTACTTTTACCTCACATTACAAATTAATGAGCAAATCACTCGCAAAATTTTTAAGTTCAATACAATATTTGGTTATTTAAGAGTTATAGTCTTAATAAAAAAACGAAAACAAAGAATAATAGGGGATCTCACTTCCTCCTTCATATTTCCTAATTCACACTATTCATATGTATTTTGTTCCATCTTAAATTTCCTAATTCATACTTTTCACAAATATTTTGCTGTTGTTGATTAAGAATTATTTCACAATAATTGTTAAAAAACAACAACAAAATTCATGTGAAAATTATGAATTATGAAATAGATATCTCCTATTCTCCCAATATTTAAAATTTGTCAGACGGTAGTTTGTTAACTTGTTGAAAAAAACTTAAATTTTCATTAAATCCAAACAAGTAATATAATGACTTCCTAGAGCTAAACAAACTATGTTCCAGGTGCGTTGAAGAGTTGCCGCGTGTCCCTACGTATCATTAGGGATTAAAACCCAATTTTCCGCAAATAAACTTATTAAAAAACTTTTTCATTTATTAATTGTAAATTAAAGGCAATTTTTCATACTTTCAAACACTGTACTTAAACATTTAAATTATATCTATTAGAATTTTAACTACATACATGTTTCAATTAATTTTGTAAACAAGTTCCTATGCTATACTTGACCTTATTCCATGTTTCTGATAGTCAAAATTATTTCATGATATTCATATATCTGTACTGTACGGTGTATATTTACGTATTCATGTATTTACATACATATAAATATTTTATTTATTTGGAAATGCAAGTTTAGTGTTCCATTTTTTTCCCACTATATCGTGGCTTAGTAACTTTTAAAACGTACGATGTAAAAATGAAGTGATAAGAATTCATTTAATTCAAGCTTCTAGAAATTTTTCATTAGTATTGATAACTTCATATAAAACAAAATTTATTGTTATCAAACTGTGATAAAATAAAGAGTTCCAACTATTTCTGTATAAAAGAAAATTAATTTATATTTAATTCTACATAAATTTATATAAACTGAAAGAAAAATGATTTTAATTAATTATTTATTTTTTGCAATAACCGTAATAAATTTCATTACAACTAGTGAGTCTATTTGTTTAATAAATAAAAATATAAAAAAATTTGAGTTAATTTATTTATTTATAATTAAAATAAGTGGGTATATCAGAAATTCAAAGCTAAGGACAATATTGAGGAATGATCTCTACAAATGAAACAATAATTTACTTTTCAGAACAAAAATATGAAATATTTTTGTATAAATGATTTATAAATAGTGCTTTTGGCTACAGACAATATTGTTTTGATTATTTATCCTTTTGGTTCAAATTACTGTACATAGCGTCAAAGTTATTGAATGTAAGGGTTTTATTTCATTTTTAGATTCACAATTAAGAAAACCAAAATTAGATGGTAGAATAGTTGGGGGTTATAAGGTAAATATAACAGAAGTTCCTCATCAAATATCATTGCAAGGAAAACGTAATCATATTTGTGGCGGTTCAATTATTAGTGATTCTTGGATCCTAACAGCGGCACACTGTACCAGGTAATTTTTACGTGAAAAATAAAGATCAAAATAATTTTGATATTAGAGGGTATAGATTATTTTCACACATATATTAAATTGTTCAATTTTAGCTTGGCATAAAAATGCATCAAAATTTAACCTAGTTTTAGCTGAACATAACGTTGTCCCATATTTCGAGATTCGAGTTCTGCTCTTTCTTTAAAATTGAGTTTGATTAGGGTTTATATACCACCTTCAGGGTTGTTATTTACGAAAGAAAGAGGAAAGACCCTGTGACTCTAATAAAATAAAAATTATTTGTAATGCGTAAAGGGGCGCTAGATGAATTATAGAGTATTTAATCAGAAGGTGATATTCATATAGTTTTTTTTAAAATATAATATTTTTCATTGCTATATATAATTTATTTTTTTCTTAAAGTGGGCAAACAGCTGATGGACTAAAAATACGCTTAGGAACATCCACCTATGCTGAGGGTGGTCAAATTATATCAATTAAGCGTATTGTTCAACATGAAAAATTTAATTTGACGTCAATTGACTATGATTTTTCATTGTTGGAATTAAAAGAGAAAATTCAATTCGATACAACAAAACAAGTAATCAATCTACCAGAAATTAACAATAGTATTACCGATGGGACTCTTTGTTACGTCACTGGTTGGGGGAATACCCAAAGTAATAACCAATCCAAGAATTGGTTGCGAGAGGCTGAAGTTCCGATTTTTAATCAAGAGTTATGTTCTGATAGATATAGACAATTCGGAGGTGTTACACAGCGAATGATTTGCGCAGGATATGAAGAAGGAGGAAAGGATGCTTGTCAAGGAGATAGTGGTGGACCACTTATACATGAAAAAATGTTAATTGGAGTTGTATCATGGGGTTACGGTTGTGCTAAACCAATCTATCCGGGCGTTTATTCAAGAGTTACATCAGCACGAGCTTGGATTAAAGAAAAGACCGGAATTTAAAAAAATTGTTTGAGTTACAGTTAAATTTAATTAACTATATAAGAAAATTGTATGTTTTTGAATCGCAATGAAATTATATATTTAATAGGTATTGCCGCTTAATAATAAATAATATAATGCCTACGTACACCAAATTATTGTTTAATTCTTATAACAAAAAATAGTTAATGCGGTTTGATAATGCTAACAGCACTTGTGTATCACTAAGATAAGGATGCAGATTTTTAATAATGTATATGATGCATGACTAACCCATCAGACTTAAGCATAACAATTAACAGTATATGTCTCCCCGAAAAGCATAACTAAAATCCTATACTATACTTTGCCTGATACAAATGATATTAGAAATTTCTTAAATAGCACGTTTTTTATGCGTGTCGAAGATAATAAACATAAACACACAAAAAGCTCGTAACATTTTATTAAATAAAGAAAAGAAATCTATGAGTATGTACATATATAAGTTTTCAGAAAATTTATGGATTATAAATTAGGGAAATTAGTTGCCCCTTATTTTAATTAGGAATTCTAAAGAATTAAAAAAACATGATGAAACTTAATACAAAAAGTAAATAAGAATGCTTCTCATCTGTTCTTAAAAAATTATAATATAAGTTAATTTATTACAAAACTTTGCTGTTTTTTGATTTTGTTTTCTCGCCATTCAACAATCGGATTTAATTTATAGCGAAAGCTAAAAAAACACTAAGCAAAAATGTTATTCGTACAGAACTGAATAAATAACTATTTTTATTGCGAACATTTTCTTTGAGGGGTTTTCTTAATTTTTTATGAAAATTTATTTTAACAAATATCTCTAAACAGTATATACACTAAAACACATAGACGCTTGTCTATGTGTTTTTGTGTATACACAACTCGTTGTAATAACAAATTTTCTTAACATGTGTTGTAATCTACAATTGTTTAAGTTTTATGTTAGATCGTATAATTGCAACTTGTTTTTGACAGTTACTCTATTTGAATTTTATAACAACTAAAACGCTAATTGGTATTCACATTTTGTTATACAGGACAACAAAATAAATATGTATATAAAAATATACTTAGACTTTGGTAAATACACGAAAAAACAGGAATTTTAAGTAAGCAATTCAATGTTAAGTTTGTATTTTTATTTCGAAGTGTAAATAGATATTCATAAGATTGCCTTCGTGGTTCTTATTTTCATCTTCAACTGAAATTTTATATGTTTCATGTTTTCAATTGTTCTTAATTACATACATGTAAACACTTGTTCGAAATGTATAAATAAGTATATGTATGTATATAGAAAATCAACTTCTGAAGTTTAGGAATTTTGCAGAAAATATTGTCAGTGCATTTGGAATCACTGGTTTGTGTGAATCTTTTATTCGTATAAATTAAGTTTTTTCAAAATAATGGTAGATTTTAACTTCAGGAACCAATTGATAATTTCAACTATAAAACTTTAGGTAGATTTTGCAAAGTAAGCAAAATAAATTGAAAAAACAAACTTATCTTTAATATTAAAATACATAAATTTTTAAAATAAAGTGTAATTTTAAAATCCACTTGTAATATATGCATATCCATAACAAAATAATATAAAATCAGTAGTTTTTGGTTATAATTTTTTTTCATTTTAGTTCTTGCAAATGAGAATAATTTTCAGATTGGCATCTAAATATAATTGTGTTGGACAGGTTTGGTTTACATAAACACATATTTATTTATTATAACTAACATAATTTAATGTAAAATTGTCGAAATGTTTAATTTCACAAAATGATGATGAATTCATATTTTATGCCTGTCATCAATCTGTCTACTCATTTCTGCTCATCTGTTGTATTGTTGGTTGTTGTAATTCTAAACAGGATCATCCTTTCCCATTAATTTGTCATTCAAATCTGTGACACTTTTCTTTTGTTTCACTCCAAGCATTGAATATTTGTTTACTACAAAAAATAAGCAGAAGAATTCAGGATTTTATTTTTCATTGTAACTAAAATTAAATGGATAATAGTAATCACGTATTTTCTCTTTATTTTGTTCACATTCATAAGTAAATTTAAAGTTACATTAACATTTAAGTTCATTATTAACTGAAATTTTGTATTATGAAAATAAAAAGTTAACCTGAATTTTTTATTTTCGTGTCTTGGAATCAAAAGTGAAGATTCAAGATTTATCTTAAAAACCTACTTATACAAATATACGGGATTCGTACACGCAATACCATTTCATTTAAGAATGAAAAAATGAATAACCATTTAAAAATATGCAAAGGAATTCTATTAATTTAATTCTGAAATGCTAAAGTTAGTTTTTGATGTCTTCAATAATCAAGCACATAAGTTTTAAATTTTTAATTTTTTTTCCTGACGTGGATCGTACACCAATCAAAATACAAGACATATAAATAATATTAAATATTTTTAAAAAAACAAATATAAACAAAAAACTTGAAGCTTTTCAGGTGTATTAAACAACCCCAATAGTTTGATTAGAATTCGAGGAGACAATAGGGGTCTACTTTCCGTTGTTTGAATTATTATTTTTTAAAGGGTTCGGTTCTGGTTCTGGTCCACAATTTTTTTTCCATTTCGGTTCCGGTTCTGGTTTCGGTTCGGTTCTAAGCTCTGGTTTAAAAAAAAATTAAATATGAAAGCAAACTTGTTATTAAACAAAACAAAATAAAAAAGAACAAAATTCATTATTAATAAAATATTAATTAAGAAAATATATTCTAATAACACAAAAAAATTAAAAAAGTAAGTAGCAAAAATATAGCAATATTATGCCAATTATTGACTTTGAAAAAGTATTTTTTTTTGTGTATAAAGAACCTAGAACCTTAAATAGTTTATTCTGGTTCCTGTACCAGTTGTTGTAACCTGGATCAAATATTTATTAAATTTGAACTCTTTCTAATTACCTGTCTTAAAAAATTTAAATTAAATTGAAACACGTTTTTTTTTGTTAACGAATTGAACGCGGAGAAAAAATTCGGGTAGATTATTTTTAATTGTCAAGAACTTTACGAATATTGATTAATTAAATTAATTAAATCTAATTCAAGAATAATATCTGTAAATCAATCGGATCGGGACAATAAAATTTTAAAATTTTACTTTCAACCCATTTTCCCAAATATACAACCCTTTTTCCCATATTAATTCAAATGACAAATAATTCTAACAACTTAATAAAGGACGAGAGATTGATAAAATTATGTCCTTTTTATACTGAGGCAATAAAACAATCGCTTTTGTAATACTTATTTTCAGATAAAAATTGAAGCTGAAAATATAAATTTAGGAAAATTTTTATGTAATCTTTTTGTTGACCATAAAAGTCATTGAAGTGAAATTCATTACTATTGGATAAAATGGGGAGGAAAGTAAAATGAAATTTATAATATTTGGTTTTAAATTGCTTTTACATTACGAGACATGAAAAATCGGAATTAGTTTGATTTAAAAAATAAAAAAAAAGTAATAGTTATGTACATAAATAACTGAAATAAAAATTAAATAATTAATACAGAAATAAAACATCTTCAAATTTATCGAAAATTAAATAAATAAAAAGTTGAAGAATTCTATTTTGATCATTTTTATTAGTTTTGTTTATAATTTTTTTTTTCTAAAATTGACACAACAAGTTGACTTCGGCGCCGACTTTTGTTTATTTAGCCCCAATGAGTTAAAAAAACGATGTTGTGTTTTCTTACAACAACTTATTTCAATCTATCACAGAAATTCTTCTCAGATTAGCCCAACCAACTTACAATCCTAGAAATTTTTATGTGAAAATGCAAGTTGAATTAGAGAACGATCATAGGATTTTTTCAATCCACTTATTATCCCTTAGTCAAAACGGAGTATGACAGACAGAAGCAACATACATCATTGTTTTATTGGAAATACTAAAAAAATGTTATTTGCACAAAAAAAAATTAACAATCGTCATCTTTCAGTGAAAACTATAACTAAATTACTGTTAACTTCAAATGTTGACATATCTTTATAACATTTTTTCTGGTTTCACAAAGAAACATATATGTATGTTGTTTGTTATATAAATAATAATAAACAGAAAATTACATAAATCCAATTTTTTCAAATTCAAAATTTTCCAAATTTTAAATAAAAAGAAATACTTATCACCTCTCTGCAGTTAAAAAGTACAGTATTTTCTTTTGCAAAATACGACTGATGAAATCAGTATCATAGATAAACTAAAGGATCATTTATTTTTCGACCCTTAATGAATCGCAGGATATCTATAGATAATTCCATCTGAAGGAGCAAAATCAAATATCGGGATCATTGAATCTATTTTTTCAAAATTTTTTTATACCATAGTGATCACATTGGGAGGGGGATGGAAATAAGGCCGCGACGTTTTTTTGTTGCGGTCTTATTTCATTTTGAAAAATGAAATAAGGCCGCGAAGATTTTTTCGCGGCCTTATTTCGTTTTTCAAAATGAAATAAGGCCGCGAAAAAATCCTCGCAGTCTTATTTCATTTTGAAAAATGAAATAAGACCGCAAAAAAAATCCTCGCGGCCTTATTTCGTTTTGAAAAATGAAATAAGGCCGCCACAAAAAAAAACAATTATTCGGAGGGCTAATTTCATTTTTATAAACGAAATAAGGTCGCGTAATCTTGTGAGGTGAGCGCCGCGTAATCTTGTGAGGCTAGCGCCGCAAATCCCACTGACCAACCGCCCGCCCGCCGCCCTGCTGCCCCCTGCCCTGTGTGCTCACCTCACAAGATTACGCGGCCTTATTTCGTTTTTCAAAATGAAATAGACCGCGAAAAAATCCTCGCGGCCTTATTTCATTTTTCAAAATGAAATTAGCTCCGATTAATTTTTTTTTTTGTCGCGGTGTTATTTCATTTTTCAAAACGAAATAAGGCCGCGAGGAATTTTATGCGGTCTTATTTCATTTTTCAAAATGAAATAAGACCGCGAGAATTTTTTCGCGGCCTTATTTCATTTTTCAAAATGAAATAAGACCGCAACAAAAAACCTATCGCGGCCTTATTTCCCGCGGCCTTATTTCACTGCGCCCATTGGGAGCAGTCTGTGTTAAAACATAAATATTTTCTTTTTTGTATCGTTTTTTATTTCTAAGAACCATCAAATCTAGACAAGAAATTAACAAATATTTTTTAATTCGAATCTAAATATTTTATAATTTTATTTTGTAATATTTAATTAATTTTCTTGCTGTAATATTCATTTATCGTACAAAGACAAAATGTTCCTTAAAAAAGAGTTTTGGCGAGAGAATAAACTTTTAAACATTACATATAGTTTTTTCAACAAAAAAAATTATAACTTTTTTTGTTCTGAAAGTTTCATTGATGAACTCAACTGGAAAATAAGACTATCTTGTCCCTTTTTTATTTTATTATTTTTTCTGATAAGAAACACATTTTTATTTTTCATCCACTTCGAACACATTTGATTTCTTTCCTTAAAAAGTTGTAAAGCAAGAAATCTACAAAAAGTGTAATAAAAATCAAAAACAGAAAAAAAAGAATTAGTAACAAACATTTATGTTAAGAAAAACTAAGACTTTTATGGAGGAAAAGTATTCTCAAATAAATCATAAGAGTTTGTTGATAAGAAGTAGAAATAGAAAAGAAGAAGCTGAATAAAAATGTTAAAAGAAACCAAATCTGTTAAGTCTTCTTGATTTTAAATATTCCAATTCCAAGTGCAGACGATCATTTTGAGCTTGAAAGTTATTTTTGTCATGCAACATTAATCAATAGTAAATTACAATGATCGAACAATTAAATATTTTTATTTTTCGAAAGCCTTAAATTATAAATTTCTTATTTTTGTTCAAAAATATACTACATCTGCCTAATGTACCTACGTGGAACAATAATGGAAAATTTATTTTTCTTATGAAAATTTAATTTTCGTTCCAATTTTTTTAATCCCAAAGGAATATCTTTGTTAAAAAAAGGAAACAAAAATATAAGCAACATAAACTCTGTTCTTAAAAGTTTAACCATTCGTTTAAAATGTTTTTTTTGATAATAAAAGCTTTTAAAATTTTAAATTTTTATCTAAATTAAAATGTCTGCATTTGTTTTAAATTACGTTTTTTTAAATGCAAATTTTGTCGAAATTAATTGTTGGAAAAATGTGTCTTATTTGATGAACATTTTTTTTATTCTTATTTTTCAACAAAGTCCATAAATTGTTTTTCACGAATAGCATTGAGTTAAACTTAAATTAAAAAATTTTTGGAAAGATATTTTAAGTAAAATGTTGCTTCTTTCACATATTTTTAATTTGATTAAATGATTCTAACCCTATTTAAACATTATATTCTACTATCTTACACTTTATCTATGAAGGTATTTGTAATTATAAAATATAAAGTACTTTCATTACTTTTCATTGATCTGCTTTAAAATTTACTTGTTTGTACTTAAATGTTATAAATATTATTGTTTTTTCAATATTGATATTTTACGATATCATTATTCATTAAAAAAAAATATTTTCACTAAAAATTAAAAAATAATAAAAACATTATAATTAATATAACAATTAATTTTTTGAAACATAAAAATTTGTATTTAAAGATTTATTAGTTTTTTATACACAACTCGCAACGAGTTAACTAATTATACACAAATTAAAATCTTTTCTTTTCTCCAAATTTTATTGTATTTTTACTCAGAGTATTAATATGGTAAAGACGGACAATTTTCAGTTTTTACATTTTTTTAAACATTCATTATTCGAATTTTAATTTAAACTTATCAAATTTTCTAAAAAAATAAGCTCGTGACAAATTTTGTGTGAAATTTTCGAAATTTGTAAAAGAAATCGCCACCAGTTGTTTTGCTGTATATTTTGTGAACTTTCTTTCAAGACAAATAAATTTAAGGCCTATTAGTTTAATTTGTATTTTTTATTCTATTTTCCATTTTTGTAAAAATCAGTAACTTGGGCTTACATTGGATGTTTTTGAAGATTTTTTCGAAGATGTTTTTTGAATGTGTGTGTAAAATTGTGTAAAACGAAAAAACCTTGATTTTAGTCTGAACTAAAAATCTTGCTTAAATGTTCAAAAAAAAAATAAATAAATAAAAAATTTAAAATAGAAATGTAAAAGATAAAAAAGTAAAGAAATGTAAAAGTGAAAACAGAAAAAAAATATTTTTTCTTAATTTTATTTTTAATAATATATAAATTTAAAATTAATATCAAAATTTAATTAGTCTATTACATTGTTTAAAAATTTACCGGTTTACTAGAATTTACGAAAATACATTAAAAAAACATCTTCGAAATAATCTTCAAAATCATTTGGTATAAATGCCGCGTAAGTTTCAACTAATTAAAAAAAATTAACTATACTGAATACTGGATATTCACTTTTTTTGGTATTCAAAACTTAATAGGTAGAATTATTGTAGATGTTATAATGATTCTATACTTTTTGGTACCTAAAAATAAATAAACTTATGTTTGATCTTTGGCTAAAATAAGAAACATCCTTTTTTAAGCGTATTCTAGAAGTTTAAAAATGTTAATAACTTTTAACTATTTAAAATATATAAAAAAAACGTAGGTATATATGTATATCGTATATAGTATTAAGAGATTCGATTAAAGAAATTTTAGGAAATGATTAGGAATCTAAAAAAATTGTTTAGATCTAATTCACAGCTAATTTACATCTGGATTTTTTTAATGCATTATTTTAAATAATAATTAATTGTATAATTTCTACAAACTTTTTAGGATTCCTAATCAATATAGGATTTTTTGTTGTTTATAGTTTATTTTATATATCAATCATTTGTTAAAAAAAGGCTAAATTTCTTTTGTTAGATTATTATATCTGCGCTGATGTATATATTGCTCCTGCTAACAGCTGTTTTTTCTGACCGTAATGTCTATGTGGGTGAATTGTGCGTTATATCGCGATTATTATTGAGTAGACCAGAAATATTGAATTAATTTTTGCTCTTAAAAAATTTATGCCGTTTTGAAACATTTCTTTGTGAAATTTAGAAAAGTTTTAAGTTAATTTTAAATATCTAGAAAAAGAACATAATTTATTAAATAGAATATTAAGCGTGCTTGTAATATGTGCTTTAAATCATGTTGTTATTAGCAGCGCATTTAGTATATTTTAAAACTTAGACGGCTAAAAACTTAAAATTCAAACTTTAAACATAATAAATGTTAACTTATATTTACCAGATTTTGTGATGAAGATTACTTTGAATACATTTAGTGAATTAAGACTTTAATATTCAAAATAATTTTAAAGGATGAAACTTGAATAACAAGTATAATTTAATTAAGTTTGAAGGAATGATGAAAAAACGTAAGCACTTTTATTTTATGTACAAATAATTTGGAAAATATACTGGAAAAACATCAAAAATTTCCAACTTTAATGCTATTATATACATACATGTACAGTACATACAATTATTTTTATAATACAGTTTATTTTGTTGCTTTGATGCAAATAAATATATTGCGTATCGTATATTATTCTTCTTTCGTCCTTGAATACAAACTTATCAAAATAAAATTTAGTAGTATGGTATGGATTTTTTCTGAAATTAAGTAACTCGAAAATTTATTTAAAATATCTTTGTTTTAATATTGGATTAAATTGTGAGGATATAATGCTCATGTTAAAGCTTTATATTCTTAAAACTTGTTTAGATAACATTGTACATTATGTATATGATCGATGTAGATAACATTGTACATTATGTATATGATCGGTGTGTTCATTTATAATGGTTAGTCTATTAATAACTACAGTTTAATTATTATTATCCAAATACATATGTAGGGGAGAGGCTTGCAGGTTGCCACCCCATAGCTTTTTTTATCATAACTCGTCAAAAAATGAACGTATTGTACATATAGTATATACGTTGGAAAGAGGAAGTAAAAAGCTACAATCCTGGGCTAGAAATCATTTAAAATCTCAAAAAATAAAAATTATATATCAAATTTTCAAAAGTATCTAAAATCGAACTCTTCATTATTGAATTTCAATTTTTTTATATTTTTAATTTTTTTTAATTTTACCCACTTCTACTGAAGTTTCTACTATCTACATATAGATTTTAAAAAAATTAATTCGAAAGAACTCAAATTTGCGTGGTTTGTTTAACTCCATCTTTCACATTCTTTTTCATAATGATAGCAAATATGTGTATGTATTCAGACTTTTGTATGCATATATAAAAAGTGCATGGTGTAAATAACTCTTTTGTAATTTGGTGATAATAAATATAGGATTAATATACAAACTTAATTTTATAAGTGCATGTGGTTTCGTCATTTTAATTAAACTTTTAATTTAAGTAATTTTCTTAAAATATTACTCATCACACATTGTTAAAGATTGCCTTCAACATTTTTTCCACCATTGATTGAAAAAAAAAATGTATTTTAAATTATCAGGAAAATATTTCCTGTCAATAGCTGAGAAGAGAATGTGACAGATTTGATTTATAATGCTGATGTACATATGTACATTTGTACTTGAATGTATTCTATTTTCGTAATGTAAAAAATAAATCCATTTTTTTATGGACTAAAAATATTAGTCCCTGTAATTACTGAATTATATTTTCATTTTTGGTTAATTTATACACAAATCACGAAAAATATTTGAAATTATAAAGCGAATCTTATTTTCGAGTGAAAATTTCAAATAAAACTGATTTACACAATTGAGAAACAAAAATATATTTTCTCCAATTTCTCTAAACATCCAAACAAGCATTAATTGTGCTAAAATCCGACATGCTCAGTATACAATTTCATTTCTATTTAGTTTAAGGACATTTCATGTGGAACACAACATTGTAGAGATAATAACATTGTAGAGATAATAACAAGATAATAACATTGTAGAGATAATAACACGAAAAACTTGTGTGACGTTAACAAAAATAATTTTCATGTCATATCATGCGAGAAAAAAAGGATTCCCACTTTAATTTAATTTATTACATATTTTGATTAGCAGTAAGAGCCGTCATGGTGTAGTGGTATTGCCCTTATCCTATGGCATGTACGGTTGTGGGTTCAATTCCGACCTCGGACTGGAATTTGTGTTATTTTTCAAATTGTCTCACTTGAATTAAGAGTTTGTGTTGTTTAAAAAATAAAAAAATAAGGTTGTCATCTATTGCCCTGGGTATGCCAAATTTGAACTCGTAAACTTACAACTTTTTATTTTAGGAATTCACTTGATATAAACGTCAATAACAATATTTTTATCTTTCGGGCATTACTTTAATACATAAAAAAAACCATTAAAATAGAATAAAAGTTTAATTTCTCCTCTCTATAAAAAATAAATTTGAATTGATTTGGCATTTAATAAATTTTTCCTTTCTCTATAAATATATATGCTTTCATAGGCCTCTAATAGTTTAGTTGCATTAACGATTTTTTTTAACTTGTTTTTTTTACTTGTCAAAAAAGGATCCTTCTTCTGTCAGATGTTTATCTAAAGCAGATTGTTCTGGACAATTATTTATGAAACCTTTTTTATGTTCATCAACTCTTGTATAGGGTTGCCAGATTTTTTTTCAAAAAAAGGGGTAGATAGAATATTGAGAAAAAAAATTTTTAAAAATATGAATTAATTTTTTTTTTTTTTTTCACATTTCTACGCATCAATCACTGTTACTTACAATTACCTGAAAATATATTCACGTATGATAAATAAAACAGTATTTTACAAAAGTTCTATTATTAGTACATATTTTAAAAATAAATTGCAAATAATAATCAACATAAACATAAAAAATCAAAAAAGGCCGAATTTCAAATCTTTAACTAGATAAACATTAATAATAATAAAACATAATTCAAATATATTTTTCGTTGCCCGAATTGTTTTTTAATAATTTGGAATTTTAAGTTTTTCTAAAAAAATACACTACATTAACGTTAGCATTGGCAAATCAGTAACAGTATTTGTAGTAGAGTTCGCATTTCGTTGTAGAGTTGTACCATAGATTAAGAATACAGAAAGATTGTTAGCTTCATACGACATTATTTTTGGTATTTTTATGTGAATGTGTTAGTAAAACAAAATAAAATACGTGATAATTATCAATATATGAAAAGAATTTTATTTAGTTTTACTAACACCTTCACATAAAAACGACTGAAAAAATGTTGTATGAAGCTTCCCATCTTTCTGTATTCTTAATCTATGGTTGTACCTAGTAAGTTTTACAATTCTTGTGGAATTTGGTATCATAAATTAACAGAAATCTGTTCGTATATATAAGACACTTGTCGTATTTTGAGAAAAGGGGTATTTTTGTCTACCCCTTTAGCGATTTTCGTAAAGAAGTATATCTATGTAAATCATGACGAAAAGGGGTCGTCTACCCCTCAAAGGGGTAGAAATCACAACCCTACTCTTGTACGTATTGCTTGTCTGGTCTGGACTATATATTTTAAATTACAATTTCTACATTTGATGATTATATTTTCTAGTGCATAAAATGAATAATACATGTGCATTTTTTATTTATAATTTAATTATTATTATTTCATAGAATTCTGACAATAGACCAAGAATGAAAAAATATAAGTTTAGATTTAAATAAATAATATATAATATTTCATAAATATTATTATATTGTGTTTCCATTTAAGAGGCCACTAGAAAGAAATAAACTGTTAGACTCGTAGGAATGCTCTAATCTAAATTAAGAGCTTTTTTCCGAAAAAGTGAACCGCGTATTTTTTTTAAAATTTGGTCCAAAAAGCCAAAATCGCCCTTCAAGAAATAGCTGCGCGTTATTCTTCTGCATTATAGGATTAGAAAAAAGTAAAAATTGGAAATATTGCCTAAAATGTATACAAATACCAAAAATAAAACATTGTAGGTAATTAATTTACTGAATAACTTATTTCTGAAATAAAAATTAAATATAGAAAATAATAGAAAATTTAAAAAATAAAATTTTATAAAAATAAAAATAGGGGACGATATTATAGTCGGTCTCGTGCAAAAATGACGGAACTGTAATTTTGGTTTTGACCTAGTATTGCAAAAATTTCAATATGTTCATAATCAGAAGTCGAAAGCTCTCTTAAATTATCCGCAATGACTATTTCTATTTTGGCGAAAGTACCAAAACGTACCAAAAAAAAATTTTCAAATCCAATTTTTTCAAAACTATGTTTTTGCAGTTTCGGGATTTTTGTATGAGACCGACGAATGTGATAACTATTTATTTAAGCGCTCACGGAATTCTGTTTTTCTTATTTTGAAATTTTTATCAAACTCGGTTCTACTTGTGAAATGAATAATATTTAAAAATAAAGAAAAATGATTAAAACAAATATTTATTTTCTTCATTCCACTTCACTTTATTATACTTTAGTTAAATATGCATGAATGCGGCTCAATAGTTTGCTGAACCTCCTTTATACTTAATTAATTCTAAAATTTAGTTAAAACATATTTTAATATCCTTTTTTTGTCAGAATAAAGTTTACAAACAAAATTCAGCAAAGATGTTCTATTGGAGTGCGATCAAGTTTGAGGTACAATATTCGAGCTTCCAGTGATCTATTAAAAAAAGCATTCTGTCTTATTTGAATCCAATCTTTTTTATTCTTTTTTCGATTTTGTTTCTTTTGAATTTTTAATTGGATTCATTAAGAAATTTAAATATCAAGCTGTGAAATTTGGACAGCTGAGTATCGCCATATATATAGGACTTAAGAAAATTTAGGAAAATTAATTTTATCTAAATAAATTTATAGTAAAAAAAGTTGTCTCTTTTTGGTCACGGACTAAAAAATCGATCAAATTTTCCAATAAGTCTGTCCATGGGCTTTACTAGTACTAAAATACACAAGTTGTAGTATATTGTATCTGTCTAATATAGAGAGAGAAGTATTCGGCGATGCTTAATCAAAATTATGAGTAATATACTAAGTCCATCCTTGTTGGAATTTTTTAAAGCTATATGGTATGTGAATTCCTTTTATTTTTTTTTTACTAAAAGTACGATAAAATAGAATTCAAATTCAGTATTACGTGTGGGTTACACTTGCTGAAAAAAAAATCATGATTATGATTTTTTTTAATGTAGTGTGAAATTTTTATGAGTTAAAAATCATAGTGCCTTGGACTTCATGTTCCAGAGGCATTCGTGCTCCCTGTATAAATTTATAAATTTTAATATTTCTTCCTTATAAAATTTTTTCGACATGTTTCTTCTATTTTCTCTCTTTTTACTAAGTTCTTAGTTTTTATAAACTTCACCTTTTTCAATAAATATCTTGTTTTTAAAACTAAGTTATTTTATTTATTTAATAAATAATTCACATAGATTTTTTTAAATTTCAACATTCAAATTCAAATCCCGTAATAACAAACTGCTTTTATTATTGTTGTTTGCGCTTTCAAGAGTTTACTTTTTTCTTTGGCAGCCAAAAATTTTCCTTTTGACAGAAAAAAATCAACACTGATTTTTTTTAAGCATGATTTTTCATCATGATTATTTCTTGATTTTTTTTCACACAAAATTTCGCACATACATTCAAAAAATGAATTTTTTTTCAGCAAGTGTAACCCCCAGTTTAGAAATACAATAATAATTTTTCAGAAACTATAAAATTCAAATTATAACATAATTTTTTTTTATGCGCCTAGTAAAAAAAAGACGTAAACTATAAAAAAAGATGAACTAGTTCATCTTTTCTTTTTTGGTGTCTTTTGCTATAAAAAAAGATTACAAAAAAAGACACAAAAAAAAAAAAAAGAATCCGCTGTTCGTACTGCTCTAACACATTAGTTTTTGTATCTTCTGTGCTGTTTTGTTTTGGGATCTTTTTTTTTGCCATTTTTAGCCATTGTGTAAATCAAGCTTAATATCTCAAATATAAAATAGCTTAAAATCAAATTTTTGATTCGTTTGTTATTGTTTACACTTCTTAGTTATAAATGTAGTAGAAAACAAATTTTCTAAAATCATTTGCAAAGAATAACGTGTCTCCTGGAACTATACGGAATTTAATTTTTACTTTTAAGTGCATTTTTAAATCTCAAAATCGTCAACTACATTTTTTTTAAAATGAATTCTTAGTTTGAATATAATAAGTTTCAATTTATTTAATGTACAAATATTCTTATAAAAAAATCTCTTATTTTAGCTTGGTACTTAAGAGAACTTGCTGTTTCCCAAACATTTTTGCTCCAAAATTTTATTGAAAAGGCGTTTTAGATTATTTAAAAGACAACGAAACGATTGAAATACATCCATTTATTTGTAAACATTATTAATTTTTTTTATAAAAAAAAAATTTAAATCCATCACAATTCTATTTTGTAGTCATTTATCGTTTAAAAACTTCGAAAGACGTTTGAAGTAATCATTTGGTTAAAAAATTTAATTATTGAAGAACGGTAAACTTAATTGTTGCGATATCATCGTCTCTAGCAAATGAAAATACATAATTTTCAGCTAATCAAATTTAAAACGTCTATTAGGTCAACATTTGAATACTTGTTTTGCTTCTTACATCGTCTTTACTGGAAACGTTTTCGATACTGTTTTCTATTGAAATGAATTCTTGCTGCACAACTACCAACGCTTAAAATACAAATAATAGAATTGACATTAAATAATTGAGTAAGGAGCCCATTTTTACATTTCGATTAAAGCATTTTTGGCAATACATTTTTTTATATTTTTTAATGATCGCTCTTATTCATATACCCATTTTCAACGCAATCCTTTTTCGATTCCTAGTTTGTGTCCTTGATCACAACCTAGGGCTAAATATTTTCTTTTCGTCTTTTAATCCGCATGAACTTAAAAAAAATGTTTAAGGAAATCCATTTTCAGCCTCCATTTCAAAAATTTGGAATCAATCGAGACTAACCATTTTTTATTTTTCAATTGCCTTAAAATACAATGATATACCCACATACACATTTTCAGAATAGAATTCATTAAAATTATTAAAATAATTTTAAATTATAGAATTTTTTTAATAGTTATTGTTTTGTTTTATTTTAGAGATTTCAAGTACAATGATAAATAAAACCAAACTTTATTTAGTGAAATTTAGTTTTATTATGTCTCAAGTTTTCTTTATATTTCACCGCCTATGATTTGCTGCATCTTCAGAAATTAACTAATTTCTTACAAAAAATAAATAAGTAATAAAATGATTAACATTTAGAACTGTATTTTTCATGTTCTAAAAAGTCTCGTTTTCTTTATATTTCACAGCCTATGGTTTGCTGCATCTTCAGATTAACATTTAGATTTTAGAACATGAAAAATACAGTTAATCTAAATGTTTTATTTATTTTGAAAAATACAGTTAATCTAAATGTTTTATTTATTTTTATGTAAGAAATTAGTTTAAAATTTTTTTAAATTGATAAATAAACGTACAAAATAACAATTTTTCAACTTCTGAAGATGCAGCAAACGCTACAAAAAGATACTAAAAGATACTAAAAAAGATACTACATACTAAAATTCAAAACTCCTCGAAGATCCTAACCTCTTTTTATGCAATGTTCCGAAATGAAAACTCCCCGATTATGAATTTTTGAGACATAAAGTCAATTTACGTAATGTCTTGTTGAAGTTTTTGATTTTTGAACCTATTATTAAAAAAATTTTATATTGTTCAAAACCAAAAATTATAGTAAAATAATAGTATTAGGTCAAAATTATTAGCATTTAGGTAGATTTGGTATAGAAGTCGATAGAATAACTTAAAATGTTGTAAGTGGGAAAGTATCTTAAATCGAAATGTACTCTAACTTCATTTCTAAAATATGTTTTCCTATATAGTTTTTTTTTAATATTATTTACCTTTTGGTAGGTCCATTTCATCTAACTCTGCATTTTTAATCCGATCTAATTTTTCACGAAATTTTTTTGCTAATTGTTTTCTTTGGTAGTCAGCTTCAATTTCTTGTTTTGTTCGTGGAATACGGAATCGAAAGCAACAACAAATTATTATGGCTTAAAATGAGAGTAAAACAATATTAAAACAAGTTGACATGATTTTCAAAATAAAATCTGTAATAAGTCTTTTTACAATTTTGTTATTAATTTATTCAGAACAATTCTTTTTTTTTTATTTATATCTAGAACGAAATTTATCAATAAAATTCTAATCATCATGGGCAATGTTCCCTCTAATTTTATTAAATGCTGGGCAAAAATGAGCTAGCTTGCGCGCATTATTTTTAATTTATTCTTATTGCGTCCAAAATGTTAAAAAAAAATTAGTCACAAAAATTTCATTTAAAAAAAAAAAAAAATAATTGAAACAAAAATAGGTACCAAAACATACCAACATTTGTATTATAAAAACAAATATAAAATTCAAATAATAATATTATAAAATAATAAACATATCACAATATAAATATCTTCTTTTAAATTTAAATATTCACGACGATTTAATTTGTTTTTCCAATATAAATAAATTTTATTTAAATCGATATTAGTTCCATCGAAAATAATTGATTTTATTCGCCTGAATAAAATCGAGAAAAAAATCGTATAGTAGAAACGAAACAATTTTCCAGCAAAAAATTGAAGACTGATTAATGAAAATTTAAAATTTTATTTGTAAAGTTCCAAATTTTTTAACAAAATAACTTTATTATTGCGTTAAATTTTGTCTGCGCGCAAACTAAATAAAAAAAAAGTACGCTAGCGCAGCTTAGGGGAAACATTGATCATGGGTGTTTTCAATAGATAGATTTTGATTTGCTGTTATAATCTTTTGCTATGAATTTGTTGTTTCCTTCATGTAAATTGTACCTATTTTTCAATTTTCGTTCGGAAAATATCGCTCCATTATAGGTTCATTAAGTTGTTTTGTTTAACCGCAGAAGAAATTTACGATTTTTATACTATATAATTTTTTAGAATAGAAATCATAGCTGAATCAGTTGCAGGAGATAAACTCAATCTTATTATTTTCACAAAAAAACAAAAAGTTACTTACTAGTACTTAATAACGCTCCAAAACACATTGACATAATATGCCAAACTCTAAAACCACCTATCGTTATTTCTTCGAGCCATGCAGTTTCTGGATCAACTTCATAGGGTTCAACAAAATCCTCACTCATTTTTTTTATCTGAAGGACGAAGGTTGCTGACCCAAAATAATTTAAATAATGTATATATAACCAATGCAGGATCTATTTAAATTTGCTTCTTAATCGAATGAAAACAAAAAAGAAACTAAAAATTAATTTCGAAAAATTTATGAAAAAAAACATTCTTGTCTATGGTCGTTTGGTCGATTTAATGAAGGTGTGTCTGCCATACACATGTAAATTTTTTTTCTTTGACTTAACTTTCAAAATCATTATATGGGTATATTGTCCTTTCATTTGAATGTTTGAATATTTATTTTATTTGTAAAAAAGAAAAAAAATATTTAATTAATTTGAGAAAAATATCCTCTTTTAACTATGTTCATTTAATATTTTTTTCCTCATAGTAAAAAGAAAAATCTAAATAATAATTTTAGAAAAAGGCGCACCCTGTTGCTATAATGTAGTGTAAATTCGCTTTACACAATATGTTTCATAATACCGCGAATATATATTATGCAAAAACTATATTCTGATAGATTTAGAGAAAACTAGTGATATTGGTCAAGTAACATCCAGGACTCTTTAATTTTCTAAACAATTTTTAATTAATTTCATTTAATTTAAAAAAAAAAATTATAATTTTTTTTTATAATTTGCAGCTTCTGCACAGAAATAAAATTCAAATACTTTTGAAAGTCCCCTAGAGGTGTTTTTCTTAAAATTTTTGTCGCATTTTTCACAGCACTGGAGAGTGATATTTTAGCTTTATTTCTGCGTTTGATTTTTTATTATCTGTTTTCTTTATACTGCACAATCTCAGCTAATATGTTCAAGTTTTTCAAAGGCTAATTTAATCTTAAGTCGAAAAAATTATTACATTGACAATTATAATGGAAAAACAGATATTTTTAAAATTAAGGAAATTAATCAATAATTAAGGTTTTGTTTACCTTTTGTGAAAACATAGATAATTATTTTTCCCTTTTTTGTTAAATAGAACCAAATATAAGGATTGATAACATAATAACAACTCAACACGATTTCGAATAAGAAGTTAATTTAATTTCTTTGACCGCCTTTAAAACTGGCCGCCTGCGGGCGGCGCCCGCAATGAACTATTTACAGGCACGGCCCTGGGTACAAGTTACTAAACACCAAATTTTTTTGAACCTACTGCGTTTCGTCAGGTCTAAGATTTGTATATAAATATTTATTAATTAATATTGCATTTGGTAAAAAAAACTTTTGCTCCAATAGTAACAACTAATAATTTTACCTTCAAAAAAATCAGAGTCCACCTCTGTGTGTGAAGAAAAATTTATTTTCTACTTTTTCATGCGGCTTGGCCTCAGTTTTGTTTAAAAACTCGTTTTTTACTTATTTTTATTTTCTGCCTTTTTCACGTTAACTTAATTATTATTATAAATTTTCCTCGATTTTTCATGCAAATTTTCATGATTGTTGCAGATTTGTCACTAATCGTTTCGATAAAAATTTTTCTGATAATTTTCCGCTTTTCCGGGTTTTCCATGGAGTTTTCCACAAAAGCAACTTTACGCAACTCATTTCGCTCTACAATTAGTCTAAGGTTGCAAAACGCTTCCTTGGTCGGAAAAACTCCGGAAAAGCGTTTACATGAATTTTGCTCGATTTGTTCTGCAAGTTTTCATCATTGTTGGAGAGAAAGTAATGATGCCAGTTGATAGGGAACTTGATCCTGCATAATTTAGAGAACATTTTTACCGGAAAAGTAAGAAAATTCCGGAAATTTTTTTCGTAAAAATTAGAAAACTCTGCATTTTTCTGAAAATTTGTACCAAATTTTCAAATGATCCTGCATAATTTAGAAAACTTTTTTACCGGAAAAATTATTTTTAACCGATTTTCGGTTTTCCATGGAAATTTCCGGTTCAAATTTTGATAGATACAATTGTCACGCGACATGAACTGTGCGCCAAATTTCAGCTCGCTGTGATGACGAAAAGTGGGTCTACGAGAATGTCGAAAATAGTAAAGATACCGACAGACGAGTGTACGAGTTAATAATAATTGTGGCCACAAAAATAAAACAAAATCCGAAAAATATTTTAAGTAATTACGTTAACGCTTTCATAGTGTAATTTTTTCTGTTTTTGTTTGTAAAAATTTTTCTTATTAAACTCACAAACAAATTTTGAATTTTTATTAAAGTATTCAGTGTGACGAAGTATTATATTTAAACGTTCAATAACCTCAACATAATAATAATTAATATATGTACTATGCAAACTTAACACGGAGCTTGAAAACTTTAATGCGACAACAGTTCTGAATCGGTTGAGGATAGATTCATAATTGACATATATAGGATAAAATTGAAAATGTCATGTAACCAGAAAATTATATGTAGCAATAGCAAAACCAACTCATTATTTTATTTTATTCACAATAAACAAAACTTTTGAAATAAAAATGTGTATATAAATGTATGTATTTGTATACACGATAAAATAAAAAATATGTAATATGTACGAAACTAAAAATAAAATTTTTTAAATTTACACGAAGTAAAATCCTCTAAAAATCAAGGACATAACATAACTGATGACATGTTGTTTGAAGTTAAAATAAAAACTTTAGCAATTTCCCGCAGATGTTATGGCTTTCAATGAAAATAAAACAATATCAAAGGATATAAATGAAAATTTCATTCAACATTATTTAAGCGAACACAGGAAGTGAAAAAGAAAAAGAAAAACTTTCTATATTTATGTATACATAATGTACGTACATACAATCCATAATGTACATTTTATTTATTTTTGAGAAACTGTTCAAAAACTTTCTGTGCATTTTTATGGTATATTTTAAGAAAAAGATAGCCTATATATAAAACTACTTGACACCTGGAAATAAAACGAAGAATTTTCATTTAATGTTTTTGGTTGATTTAGGTCCAACAAGAGAATCAAAAAATTAAACAAAAAAATGGAAAGGAAATATCTGCAATAAAATTCTTTTTTTTTTTTTATTTTTTATTGTTATGCTCTACCGCTCTACGGTACTTTGAGAAAAGTATTGTTCGTAATTATTAATTGATTTTCTCACTAATTAAGTAGTTCTAATCGAGCTCTGATAGAAAATTAACTGAATATAAAATGTCCAGAAATCGGATCTAAATTATTCAAAGAATCCTAAAAATTTCGTGAAATTTTTCGTTAAAAAAGTTATACGCACGGGACCGAAAAATATTATGATCAAGTGTGAGTTTCTGACTATTAGAGTTTTTTTTAATAGCTATTTTTTCTTAGCTGCACTGTAAAAAATGCAAAAAACAATTATGGAATTTGTTTGGATATTATATTTTATTACTTTTAATTTTATTTATTATGATTTATCATGATAAATTATTTATTAAATTTTATTAATTTTTTTGTTTTTCTTAAATTCTAATGTTCTTAAATTCTCTTTCTTTCTATACCGTATAAAGTTGACACCGGTGTTTCCAGTTGATGCAGCGACTTTGCTAAAACTTTCTCTATTTTCCAGTCTTACTACTGCATCCATTTTTTGTTTATAAGTAAGGTATTTAACTTTTCGACTCATTTTTTTTTATTATCAACTTTTATTTATTTAAACTTTAAGCTTTCAAACTTTAAAATTTTTTTTCCCGAAATTCAACTTTATGTAACTTTTCAACTTTTTGTAATAAATAAAAATAATTTATAGTATAATATGATTTGAATTTTTTTAAATTTCCTAGAAATATTTTTTCTACGGTGCAAAAATATAAATTTTCAAAGCCTACTAAATTTTTTATTTTGAATTTTTTTTTTGTATGACTAACAACTGAGGTTTTTAATACAAAAATCTGTATGACCAAAAGAGGTTTATGAGTAAAAGAGTTTTATGACTACGAGAGGCAAGTTTTCATACAAATTTGAAGGGTCGGAAAAAAATTATTACCGACTGTGAGTTTCTGACTATGAGAATGTATGACAATCAGAGGTCCCACCTGTATTATGTATTTGTCTTCTAATATATTGAATATCGTATAGATTGAAACTTATGTTAGTCCATAAGCAGCGCCATTGAATTATGTAGATATCTTATAATAATAATAATTTGAAAAACTTAAAAAAAAAACAAAAAAAACAAAAATTTGATAAATTAATATTTTTTTTGCTTCCTAATAATCCTAATGTTTTGCAAACACTTTCAATAGTGTAATATCATTTCCTTAATATAATTTGTTAAATTTTATTAAAATATCAAAATTTATTGCTATTTTGGAATTAAAAGAAATTTATTAGTTTTTCATTAGATTAAAGAGATTTTCTATGTATTATAGATTTTTTTCACAAGGATTCTATTTATTTGTTAACGTTTCATTAGATTGTATCTATAGGACAGTCTAATTTCCTGTTCATAAAAATTTAAATTATTTCATTAATTATTTGTTTTCTTATCACTATTTATATTTATATGTGTGCATATAAGAAAAAAAAAATGAGGTAGCTATTTATAAGAACAATGCACAAGCTTGTTCACTAACTAATGGTAGTCAATTGCCTGGCTTTGATGGTTGTTTGACCTACAAAACAGTAAGTTATAATTTACTTGTTATCTATTTATCTTCAAAAAATCAAAAGTCATTTAATCCGGGTTTTTTATATCTTCAAAAGTAATTTGATTCACCATAGGATTTTTTGGATTATACGAAAATTAAAGCACTTTTTTGTTTATCTTTATATGCATACCAGTTGGTTGTAAGACGCCCTAGGCGCCCATTGAAAACTGATGAATATGCAAATTGCTTTTAATCCATAACCCCTTCAATAAATAAACACTTTGTTACGAAATTTCTGTGTAATCATTTCCTCTTTTTATGTTCCAAATTTGAATGAAAACGGACGAACTTTTGAAGTCCGCCCCCCAGGGAAGGTCGCTGGGTAGGAGGTCCACCAATTTTTTGTTTCGAAATTTGGGTGTAATCATTTCCTCTTTTTACGTAGCAAATTTGAATGAAATCGGTCCAACTTTTGAAAACTGGGTAGGAGGTGAATCAATTTTTTGTTACGAAATTTGTGTGTAAATGAATTCAATTATTATTAAAAATTGTCATTGATTTATCTTTCTTGAGGACGTCCTCTGGTTATGGATCGGTAATAAAACGTTGTAAATTTATTATATTTTCGAGACATTTATTTCAATCTTTGAAATTCTGAGCGCAATAATAAACTACATAAAAAGTTAGCTTTTTAAATACAGTTTTTATGTAATTCTTTTAAATATTAACAAATAAATCAAAATCCACATTGCAAAAAAAATTAGGAAACTAGATAATACAAAAAAAATCAAATTGGTTGATGTAGGTATATATTTTTAAATAAAAATCATTAACATATTTCATAAAATCGTTAAAATCGAATCTATTAACTGAAAATTTAAACGTGTATAACAATGGATTAGGTTATAATCTAATAAAGTTTGTTTTTCATTTAGTTTTTAGAAACGATCACGGATTTAAAGTTTTCCAAAGCTTGATAGATTAATAACATTTTGTTATTGATTCAAATCATAAAACTTTTAACAATCAAACTATTTTTTGGGTCGTTTGAGAATTTTGCCGTTCTTGTCAAAATACATATAATATAAAATAAAAAATATATAATAATAATATTTATCAAACCTAAAAATGTTACTAATTTTACGACTTAAGTTTCGTATGGCATAAACATTGATTAAGAATACTACTATCAGATTGTTAGTAAAATAATGATGAGTTAGTAAAATAAAATTAAATACTGTTAATACATTAATAAGAATTTATCAATAATTTTTTAGAATAGAAATCATAACTGAATCAGTTGCAGGAGGTAAACTCAATCTTATTATTTTCACAAAAAAACAAAATGTTACTTACTAGTACTTAATAACGCTCCAAAACACATTAACATAATATGCCAAACTCTAAAACCACCTATCGTTATTTCTTGGAGCCATGCAGTTTCTGGATCAACTTCATAGGATTCAACAAAATCCTCACTCATTTTTTTTATCTGCTGACCCAAAATAAATTAAATAATGTATATATAACCAATGCAGGATCTATTTTAATTTGTTTCTTAATCGAATGAAAACAAAAAAGAAACTAAAAATTAATTTCGAAAAATTTATGAAAAAAAATATTCTTGTCGATGGTCGTTTGGTCGATTTAATGAAGGTATGTCTGCCATACACATGTAAATGTATTTAATGCGCATGGCTTCGGTAAGTTGTATTTACATTCGCAAATTTAGCTCGGTAAATGGTCCATTACATGCATCAATACACATGCAATTATAGAGGAATGTAAATTGTATTTACATTTCCCTGTGATGTAAATTGTATTTACATTGCTCTATATTGTATTTACATTCTTCGTTTTTGAACTGCGTAGTACTATAAACAAAAATAATATCACTCACACTCACAATATTTCTCTTTTTTTCTTTTATAAAATAAATAAAATGAACGTGGAATATTTCCCAAATCCTCTTTTATCTGTAAAAGAAAGAGAAATTAAAGAAGAATTAACGTGGAATATTTCCCAAATCTTCTTTTATCTGTAAAAGAAAGGGAAATTAAAGAATGATTAATGTGGAATATTTCCCTCCATTTCTTTTATCTTTATTTTTTATTATAAATTATCTCTATATTCTCTCTTTGCAACTACCTCTCCCATGCACATTAAAGCAGTATACAATACACGTTAATCAAATTTGTTATACAGCTCGTTGTGTATACACACAAACACATAGACACTCGTCAATATTATATCACTCGACCTTCGGTCTCGTGATATAAACATGACTCGTGTCTATGTGTTTGTGTGTATACACAACTCGCAAGAATAACAAATTTTCTTAACATGTATTGTAATCTACTATTTTATTTACACCTTGTAATAATAATTAAAAAAAAAAAGTGAATAAAATAACTCATCTGAGTAATATGAGCATTCTTAATCAAAGGTATTATATAAATTAGATTCTGTGTTATTTATTATTCATATAAAAATATTAAGCTCAAAGACGCAAATCAAAAACAAAATACAGCGCGCCTAAAGAAGTATAACTTCAAAAATATTTTCTGTATTTTTTTAATATGTTAAAAATTATTTTAATTTTATTTTAATGGGTATGAAAATTTTTAGTAGGATAATATTTTTCATAAATAAAATTGTTCAGTCAGAATGAATATTTCCCACATAAATTTTCTTTAAAAAAAAGCATTATAATTGTGGAACACGTTTATTTAAAACTTCTTTTAAACTTTCTTTTAAATACTTTTAACATAAAAATCACAGTAAGTGTACATACAAAATTATTTTTAAAATTATGAAACAAAATATTCAGGAAAGTTTTCTTGTAATATTATAATATTTTACAAATTTTTCGAAGACACACATTTTATTTAAAAACATCTTAAATATATTTTATTTTGAAGGTTTTCTGAATTACGTGAGAGTTTAAAATTTGTAATATTTCTGGAAGAATAAAAATTTTGAAAAACTTATCATAAACTATTTGATTAATTCGAATAATAACTTAAAGTTACGAACAACGTTTTGGGCACGAACAAGTTTGTTCGTTCAATTCTCATATAATTTTTTTTGTGTTTCGAATTATGCTGGATGTCAACCTAAAAATTTTACAACGTAGTTTTAAAGGAATTAAAAAAACTTTTGAAAACAATCTTCAATAAACGTCAAACATAACCTTATTTTATTAGTCTGAACACGTTTCCATCAACCTATTTTGATACAATGAAAAACATGGTTGATAACCTGAAGTACTTCTCTTTTTTTAATTGAGTTTGAGTTTTAGGATGAGAATTAAATGAAAGTTCTATGACAATCAAGCTATCATAATGTCGACTCATATTCTAATTCTTATGCTATTTATCATATTTCGAAGATTGATGGTATTTCAACAAAGAAGCCGATTTAATTTGCCGTTATTCTTTTATTTCAATATTTTGTTTCATTTATATATTATATAGAATCAAATTAATATACTATACTATATTAACATTTACCTGAATCAAAATTTCAATCAGATATATCAGATAAATTTAAAATTTAATTTGATAAAAAATTATCTTTATTAATATATCAAAGCCCGATCCTCCTATTCTTAGATCAAAAATTGAACCTACTTGAGTACAAATTTGGCAAAAAAGGGTTTGATTTGCATATAATACACAAACAAACATTTTTCCAATTACGCAAACTTAAAGTATAATACCCTGAACAAGTTTGTGCACTAACTAATTTCTGACCACAATTTTTTTAGAAATATTTAGACACAAGTCTTGTCCGTTTCTTGGCTTGACACCTATACAAATTCAATTATTTAATTTTTAATATACAGTACCTATGATAAATTATGTATAAGTTCATTACCCACAACCATTGAGTATATCTGTGGCCACATGACATAATCGCCTAAGTCGATTTTGCTACTTTTGAGGAGAGCAGTTTAAAGTTTAAAATCCTTTGCTGAAATCGAATAATTAAGATAAATGGAACCTAATTTGAGAAGATTATAGAATTTTAAAACCATTTTAAGTTTTTAAAAGCCAAATATGAGGCGTAGAATCATATGACCAACACTTGAAAATAATAAAATCATAACCGCCTAACTCGATTATGTCATGTGGCCACAGATATAATTCAGTACTGTATACTCAATACTACAACCTATTAGTTACACAAAATTTATTCTTCTATTTTTTAATTTTTTTATTAAATATATTCAAATCATGACTCTCCTAAAATACACAAGAGTACAATAATTTCTCCATACAATTTCTTCTAGACAATCACTTGTTTACCTTGTGTTTTTAGCATAATAAATGACCGAACGCCACGAGAGTTTGATTGAAAGTGAACATTTATTTTCTATAATAAATTTAATGTACTGTACAATTATATTTCTATTTACAATTACAAATGCAATTATTATGAGAGCAAACAAAAGAATTTATACAAAAAAAATATATTACATTTCAGAATAAAATTCTTATCGCAAAAAGACTCTTAGTCTTCAAAAAAAGTCAAAAGCAAATTCACAAAATTAACAAGTTTAAGCTACTTTAATTTTCTATAGTAAAAATGTTTTTGGTTTTGTTTTATGTTTGTGAACATTCTCCCAAGCAGGATTATAACTCGAACTCTGATGAATCAGCAGCATGGTGGGTGATGTTTGTTCTCTTCCATCTTGGTGGACTCAGTGGCTGGTTTAGTTTAGATGGCTTGCGAACTCGCATGAAGACTATATATGCAATTGTCAACATCACCACTCCCCAAAGTATGTAGGTCATTGAGTAATGGTGGACATCATGCATGTTGAGTGTCTCTACCATCTCAGCCCTCTTTAATGCGTTGATTTGTGTTTCCAATTCCTCTAATTGGTTACTATTGGTTGTCATCTGAACGCCTGTATCTTCTGTAGTGACCTGAAACTTATAATGTAGATTAGAATATTCGACTATTGGAACGATTTCTTTGTTAACCTTGCTAGAGTATGACATCCTGGAGTTGAATGTCATTTCCTTCGTTTGCATCGTACATGATGGTTGAATTCGAACAATTCCAACCCCTGAGAGCTTTGTCACTTCAGCTTCCTTATTGCAGATAACATTTATGGATTCTTGTTGTTGCAGGTAAAATATCCACGCGTTCTGTTGATGTAGTTGAGCCCAATAATTAGTTTGGTTGTAACGTTGAAATCTGCACCTTGAAATATTTTGATGATGGTTAAAAGGCTCGTTTTCGCAATGTCTAGCCTCAGCGATGTTATGGAAGCTTGGACCATCCTTGTTGCATGTGTACGTGTCACCAATAACTAAGCACAGATGAAGCTGATATTTTGACACGAAAAAATATTGTTCTCTTGTCAGTGTTACTGCAATAAACTCTGCTGTTAGGTCAATTATAGACATTTGCGTTTTATATTCAATCGGCACGCTAATCATATGGAATAGTTGATATGATTTGTTTTCTACTAATGGTATTTTTACCTTGAAAATTATGAGCTCATTGGTAATTCGAGTTTTTATGGACAATAATTTGTAAATTTCACGCTCGAAGGACCAATTATGTTTTTAGCATAATAAATGACCGAACGCCACGAGAGTTTGATTGAAAGTGAACATTTATTTTCTATAATAAATTTAATGTACTGTACAATTATATTTCTATTTACAATTACAAATGCAATTATTATGAGAGCAAACAAAAGAATTTATACAAAAAACATATATTACATTTCAGAATAAAATTCTTATCGCAAAAAGACGCTTAGTCTTCAAAAAAAGTCAAAAGCAAATTCACAAAATTAACAAGTTTAAGCTACTTTAATTTTCTATAGTAAAAATGTTTTTGGTTTTGTTTTATGTTTGTGAACACCTTGTATCAGAACAAATCAGGTAGAAGGAAGAAATAAATAAATACTAATCTTAACGAGATTATAACAGAAAGACAGTTAAAAAAATATTTTTCATTTTACTTTCTATGGAAAACATGACTTTATGTTTTAAATCCCTTTTGGAGAACTAAAATTTTCATTATAAATAATTTTTGAACAAAATTAATTTAAATTCAAATATTTATTAAACGTAATCTTTGTAAATAATTTGAGTAACGGATATCTGTTATCAGTAAAATTATTTTTTATTATTATGTAGATACAGTGGTGCCCAATCTTTTATAGCCACGGGCCATTTAAAAAAAAACATCAGAAGGTTCGGGTCCAAATATTAAAAAAAAACATTCTTTCAACCTAGCTCTGCATACATATTTCAAATAAATGAGATATTTTAATTTTTTAGAAATATTTATTATATTTATTGATTATATTTATTGATAACATTAAAAAAAAACTAAATTTTATTATCAATGTTACGCTGATTCATTGTGATTTTAGTTCACCATAATTTAGTTCAAAATATAAACACTTCACAACTATGTTAGTTATAATGAGTCAATATAAATATTTTTTGGGAAGGTATCGCGAGTCTGTAAAACTACTAACTTGTCGTTTTGAATTTAGTAGACATCCAACTAGGGTTTTAATGTAAAAAGAATAGACTACTATATTTTTCTAATTACTATAATTATGTATGAATTCGTATACAAAGTAATCCAGTACGCTTGCCACTTGGCGGACAAATTAAAAAAAAAGAAAATGTTTTTTTCCTGTTTAAGAATTATTACTGTACGAAATAAAAAATTAATATAAATAAATTATAAGGAAACTTTTATTTTATATTTTTTTTAAATTCTTAAAAGAATATAAAATTATAAGAATTTTTTTTCATAAATGTGAAATATTTTATGAAAATTTGAAGTAGATGTATTAATAATAAAATTCAAACCGGGCCGGATAAAACTACTTAGCGGGGCCGTGATTTGGCACCACTGATTGTAGAATATTGTTAAGACAATTTCCAACTTTTAAAATTAACCAGTAATCACTATAAATTTCTAAATAACAAAACAAGAAAAAGAAAAAATAAACAAAAAAGTTCTTCATATCATGATAAGAAAGAAGATGAAGAAAGAAAAGTTTATATTGATTGCTTGGAGAAAATTTGATTTCTTTATAGGTTTGTATTCATACAATGTCAAAAGACAAATGCAGAATGGATGATAAAAATTTAAACTTTTAATCAAAATTTATTCTTGGTTACCAAAAATTTAGTATTAATATTAGATTAAAATTTGATATTTTTAATTCTTCCCTTTGACTTCGTCGAACCAAATTGTAATCGATATATGTTTTTGCATAGTTATATAGTTATACTAAAAAGGTCATATTATTATATTTTTTTTTTTGTTTAGTACGGTGGCGCAGTGGTTTAAGTGTATGCATTCAGTTTCTGTAAAAAATAATATTCTAGAGGGAATCGACTTGGCAATCCTCACGGGTGGTTCAAAGATGGACTGTGGAATAGGTGCAGGTGTGTATTCCGAAGTAATCAATGTAGCTCAAAGTTACAGGCTTCCAGACAGATCAAGTATTTTCCGGGCGGAAATACTGGCGATTTGGAAGGCATGCTGCTTAGTAGGAGATATAGGACATAGGACCTGACAAGGTGGCAATTGTCTCCGACAGTCAAACTGCTATTATGGCTCTTGACCCACCAGTCGTATCCTCCAAGCTGGTTAGGAGATGTTCAGAGGAGCTTTACCAGCTAGCTGGTAGGTACGACGTTTATCTTCACTGGGTCTCTGGACATAGTAATATCCAGGGCAACGAACGAGCGGGTGAACTTGCAAAGGAAGGTTCAAAGTTGGACGAATCCATGTCTGAGCTCGTTTATCCAGCTTTAAGTACGGTAAAAAGAGATATATTCTTGTCCCAAGCTAATAGTAGGTGGAGGGCGCTATCTACATGTAATACGGCCATTGCTTAAATTAGAAATAATTTTATGTCAGAAAAAATTATTATATTGTTTATCAACACGTGTAAGAAATCACTTTGTAATGTATTTTTTGAAAATTAATTAAGTCAACTATTTTTTCCAACCTAGTATTTTGAAGTCAAAAATTTTTATAAATGCTGGAATCAATAATTAATAAATCAATTATCAATTTTGATTCAAAACATTTCAAGTCTTTAAAAAACTAATTTTCAACCTGTGAAGCTAATATACATTGGTACTCCTACGAAACTTTTTTAATTCAGGTAAATGTTTCTTATTCAAATCAGCTTCAAAGCTGAAAAATGACAGACCTTAAATTAAACTAAATGATACTGTCGGAATTAATCACAATTTGATCAATTAAATTAGTTTTTACGTAGTTTTTAACTGTAAATTTATACTTTTGTACACAAAAATATAAAACATATGTATCTCTATAACTTTTCAATCTGATGTAACATAATAATAATTTATTAACACTTTCAATCAAATGAAAAGGAAAACAGTAATTTCCTTGGAACATCCTTAATAAAATTGATAGAAATAAAAACAATTTTCAAATAAATCGAACTTTTTTGTCGCGACATTAAATTTAATTTCCTTTACATCTTTAGAATTTCATTTAACATTAAACAGCTAATTTTAACATTTTTGTTCAGATTCAGGACGGGCGAAATTTTGTTTAATATTACGGATGAAATTTGTTTTGTTTTTTACAGTTCTTTATTTTAACATGCTATACCTAGAAATTTTATTGAACAAACATATACTACGCAATGTAGCGTACTATATTAACTTGTTATGAAAGTGTCTTCTCTTTGTAAAAAAAAATTAGGTATAACATTAGGATTTTGCAGCCTTAAATAATAAAAACAGATGCCGTAAAAGTACACACATCATGTCAAAATTTAATTCTTACGTTGCTTTTTTGAATTTTTTTGTTAATAACCTAACCAACAATGTTTATTATATATTTATTTTTTGTTCTACAGTTAAAAAGATTCTTATTGTGAGGGTATAATAATAAAAATTAGTTTTCTTATTTTTTCTTTGTATTTCAAACATAAATTTTTCTTCTCCTGCAATGGTAAAAATAAATTTTACATAAAATGAATCTGCTTTTTGAGGACACAATTCTTATTAACTTGGAAAGTAATTTGTCTGTATATTTCTTTACTATTTTCGACACTCTCGTAGACCCACTTTTCGTCATCACAGCGAGCTGAAATTTGGCACACAGGTTCATGTCGCGTGACAATTGAAGCTATCAAAATTTGAAGCGGAAATTTCCATGGAAAACCCGGAAAATCGGGAAAATCATTTGAAAATTTGGTACAAATTTCAGTAGTGATAAATCCGTTTTAGGAAAAATGCAAAGTTTTCTGATTTTTCCGAAAAAATATTCCGGAATTTTCTGACTTTTCCGGAAAATTTTTCGGTAAAAAATTTTTCTAAATTATGTAGGATCAAATTCCCTATCAACTGGCATCATTACTTTCTCTCCGACAATGGTGAAAACTTGCAGAAAAAATCGAAGAAAATTCATGTAAAACGCTTTTCCGGAGTTTTTCCGACCAAGGAAGCGTTTGAGCGTTTTGAAACCTGAGACAAAGTTGTAGAGCGAAATGAGTTGCATAAAGTTGCTTTTGCAGAAAACTCCATGGAAAACCCGAAAAAGCGGAAAAATCATGGGAAAAATTTTCATCGATATGATTAGTCATAAAATTGTTTTCAAACCGTTTCTTAAAATATTTAAGATTCGCCCGAACCGTTTCCTAAAATTTTTAGGTTCGCGAAAATAGCCTGAAAAAGTTTTAATAACAGTGATTTAAATCCTGCCAGTAGATAAGATAGTAAATTGAAAATTGATAAAATTACACGAAAACATTGAACTAGTATTTTCGTCAAAATAGTAAAAAAAATCCAGACTAACCCCCAGGTAAAATACGTTATATTATTGAGTAATAATATTTATAAGAGGGGCAGAATTCATACAAGTAAATTTTAGAATTTTTTTTCTAAATAACTCAAAAATTATGACAATATTTTCAATGTATGTATTGTGTAAATTTTTTTAACTCATTTTCTTAATTTTATTATTATTATTATTGTATTAAAATTAAACACATTTGACTGTGAAATTTTTATTCAATTATATTGATAATATTGTCATCATTTTTGAGTTATTTGAAAAAAAATCTGAAATTTACTTGTCCCTCTTATAAATAATATTACTCAATGGTTATAAAGAAAAAAAACAGAAAAAAGCGAACAGCGTGCTCCTTTTTTATTATTATAATTTTTATATCTCTATACATACACATATTATAGTGCGATACAGCTGAATCCCACCACTGCCTGCACCACATAAACTGGATAAGAATACTTACACCAAAATACATAAAAAAAATTTTTTTTGGGAAAACAAATCCCTCAGGTGAAATGCTAATGATTGATTTTTTTCTTCTTATCTTTTTGAAGCGCAGCTTCTTTACGGAGGTTATTGAATGGGGAGTGAAATGAAAAGAAAAGGATGTGGAAGTAATCAAACGGAAGAGGCGCGAAAAAAAAAATCAAAACTAACAATGCCCTGCGAAAAAAATATCTATAAAAAAATGCACATGACGTGTCATGGGACGTATCGAAATATTTAAACCTGGAAAACGGTGTTCAAATTGTAATGGTTGTTATCTACATTTCACCGGGACAGCAAATTAATGACATAAAATTATTCATTTCTAGAGCCCTTTTAGAATACAGTAAAGCAGGTGTCGCATTTTGTGAAACAAATTCACATTTATTTCCGCTTATTCTGGCTGGCTGTTTTAATACCAATTTTGCTGGAGAAAAATCACAACCACTTGTTCAATTTTTGTTTTAAAAATTTAATTTAACCATAAATAGTAATCCGAGGCAAGCTACTAATAAGTATGGTACAACAATTGATGCCGTTTTTTCCAGATATGTCAACAAAATAGAATCAGAAACATTTGTCTCTTATTTAGCTACCACAAACTATTATTTCCATGATAGAATATGATAGTTAATAAATATATTATTTAAATTTTAAAAATTATTGTTTCAGGCGTAGCAAGCTTGATTCTTTCGGGTGTCCCATGACACCTCATGTGTTTTTCCAAAATTGTTAGCAGCGATTACTTGAGAAAAAAGTTAGGAAAAATCCGTATGCACATCGTATTTTTAGATACATCTTACCGCACACAGCATATGCGACCGGAAAACCTCACCGTGACCTCAAAAATGAAGCTATCTGTGTACGAATGTAAATATACATAAGTAACGTGTGTTTCTATACCACATATTTTTTGACGACAGAGTGAACATTAATCAAAATGAAATACCATTTCTAATACCAACAATTTTATTAATTTTTGGGTGTAATGAAAAACATTTTCGTCAATGTTGAAACAAAGTTGGGCATTTCTTTCATTTCATCAAATTGAAAATTATTGGGCACATTTGATTGATACTCATAAGCAACTCGACGATTAACTGCAGTTAGTAAAGAATATAGTTCCTGTGGTGTACCATTTCTTGATGATTCTTCCAAGACTTCAGATAGCACTTGTATAAACCACGCTCCATTTAATGGATTTCGCCAAGAATAATGTCCTGAATAAAAATTTAATTATAGTAACATTAAAATTATGAAGTTATGAAAATTTACTTAGCCGAATATAAATTATTATTCCTATTTTTTTTTTATTTTATATTAATTTACTTTAATTTAATTCACAGTAAGTCGGCTTTTAGCCCATTGTTTTTAATTTTTAATTGACAAATATTAAAAATTTTGTGAAATCGTCCAACGAAATCTAACTCAGAGATTAGACTGGATAGTAAACTGTCCGGATAATATATCATTGTATGTGTTTTTTACTATGTTGTGAGAAGATAGTTCCCTGGGTGTTTTTTTACTATCCCCTTTTTGTCAAGATTTTTTATTAATTTATTTTTTATTAATCAATTTGTTATTTATTTATTTTAAAAAAATTTAATTTTAATAATTTATTTTTCAATTTTGAATATTAAAATGACAATTTTATTTTGCAACATCAATTTTTTATAATCCGATTTTTCTGCTTGGCTTTTCAAAAATTTTTTTTAATACAATTACAGCTTTATTTTATATAATAAAAATATTTTTTTATGTTTTTTTTTTATTATATTTTCCTGTGAATATCCAGTCAACTATCTTCGCAACTGTCTTGATTTAAATCCTGCCAGTAGATAAGATAGTAAATTGACAATTGATCAAATTACACCAAAACATTGAACTAGTATCTTCGTCAAAATAGTGAAAAAATCCAGACTAACCCCCAGGTAAAATACGTTATATCATTGAATAATAATATTTATAAGAGGGGCAGAACTCATACAAGTAAATTTTAGAATTTTTTTTCTAAATAACTCAAAAATTATGACGATATTTTCAATGTATTGAGTAAAATTTTTTAACTCAAATGTGTTTATTCAATACCAACATAAATTAAAAGCCCCCTATTAAAAAAAAAAAACAATACATAGACAGCATCTCGTAGGCATTAAAATCATAACAAATGTATGAAACCCTATGAGATTTCCTATACAAAACCTAAAGATTAATCTGTAAAATGGGATTAAAAGCAAAAAAAACATAATTTAATTATTAAATGCAATTTATTATATGATTTATATTAATTTTTAAGAAAAAAAACCGTATTTGTTTAAATGAAAATTTCCATAAATCGAGCAAATTTAATCCATAAATTTTTTTTCTTCCTGGTAAAGTAAATTAAACTATTTTTTTGTCATAATTTCTTGGCTCTAGGTACCTATTATACCTAATTTATCTTTAATTTTAAATGAATTTTTAAAAAAAATTAAATTAATTTAATTAAAATTTGTACAAAACTCTTATTAGATGTTTTGGATAAAGTTTAGTTAACGTGTGCGATCCCGAATTTTCTGAAACTTATTGGGGGAGTAGAGGTAGTACCCAAACCCTTAAATCCAAGACATTTTTCACCGAAAAGCTCCCATTCCAGAGATATGACCCTTCAAAGTTTTCATAAGTATATTAGGTAGGTACATGTATTACATATTAGGTCAGATATATTAAAAATACCTCTAAAAATAGCTATTTTATAACGATATGCGAAACAAACATTTTTTTTGGGGGATTGAAGGAGGCGGCTGCCGTCTTCTATTCAGAATGACAACTTTTTATTTTAAAAGCTACGTACCTACTTATTGCGAAAAAAAAAGTTTTTGGTTACTACAAAACGAGTAAGTACCTACCTACCTAACATATGAAAACTTTAGGGATGCATATCCCTGAAACGCGAGCTTACCGGTAGAAACCTTCTGGGATATAAGGGTTTGCTGACCACTTCTACTCTCTCACCAAGTTTCGGTTAAATCTGACGTCAACTCCATTTACGCGGCTGTTTATCTACCTGGGTACCTATGTACCTACCATCTACGGGTCCGCGCAATAACTCATCGGTACTTAAGTCATCGGTCGATTTTGGATAAGTTATATCCGTTTTAACTCATCCGAAAATTGGCCGATGATTTATATCCTTTGCAATGCACATAACTCATCCATCACTGATAAGTTATGTGCTTTCAGAAAAATAAAACTGATCTGGCAACTTTTTCGGATAACTTAAATCCTTTTTAAAACACATAACTCATCCGCAAAATTATGAGCGAACATTGTCGCCGCAGCTCCGTATTTTTTTTTCGGTCACTGGTCGAACTGGTGGTTGATCAGTGGGATTTGCGGCAGTGGGATTCCACCTCAATGCTTGTTTGTAACAAACACTACGGCACTTCCTCTTTGGCCAATGAGTGGCCCTATTTTTCGGAAAAGGATAAAGGGGGTATCCCAGAACAAGAGAAGGGGGGGGAGGGTGGTGTCCGCCCGCCCGCAGTCCTCACCCTCCCCCTTCTCTCGTTCTGGGGCACTCCCTCTACTGCAAATCCCACTGACCGACACCAGGCGCCGCAAATCCCACTGGGCGGCGAGAATGTTCGCTCATAATTTTACGGATGAGTTATGTGTTTTAAAAAGGATTTAAGTCATCCGAAAAGGTTGCCAGATCAGTTTTATTTTTCTGAAAGCACATAACTTATCAGCGATGGATGAGTTATGTGCATTGCAAAGGATATAAATCATCGGCCAATTTTCGGATGAGTTAAAACGGATATAACTTATCCAAAATCGACCGATGAGTTAAGTACCGATGAGTTATTGCACTTCGCCACCATCTACCTACACAAAAAAATCTTTTTCCTTATTATTTTTTGATATTATAGTATAGGTATTGTTTCATTTATTAATATATAATTTTTTTTATTTCCATAATTAATTAATTATTTAAAAATTATTTTAATTTATTTTTATGAAAGTATTTTGAAAAAAAAAATAATAATAATTAAAAAAAAAAAACCCCATCAAAAATCTACCTGTAACTTGTTCGATAAGAAAAAAGCTGTCCTAGGAAGGATTTTTTTTTAATTTACATATTAAAATTAATTTTTTTTATCGAAAGTACTAAAAATATATTATTTATTAATTTATATTAACGATTGTTTTAAATTTAATTTTTAAATATTAATAAAAATTAGAAAAAAGCAAAACAAAACTTGCTAATACCCGACATCGCGAACAAAAACTTTAAAACTAGTGGGAATATTTTATTTGTTATCCCTACGAAAAGTTTTGTTTACTTTTCAACTACACGGCTGATTATCTTAGTGTTGGTGATGGTTTATTCTTAATTTTATTATTATTATTGTTGTTTTAAAAATAAACACATTTGAGTGTGAAATTTTTATTCAATTATATTGATAATATTGTCATCATTTTTGAGTTATTTGAAAAAAAATCTGAAATTTACTTGTCCCTCTTATAAATAATATTACTCAATGGTTATAAAGAAAAAAAACAGAAAAAAGCGAACAGCGTGCTCCTTTTTTATTATTATAATTTTTATATCTCTATACATACACATATTATAGAATGTGTATATGTTTTTTAATAAATAAAAAATATTCAGCTAAGTTTATAAATGTAATAATTAATGATTGTACTATGTATTCGTTTTCGTACATTATATTCATTAATAATTTTTAGTATAAAATGTTCAAGTTTTATAAGTTTTGTTTTACTTATTTTTTTTAAAGTATTGAAAAATTATATTTTTATTTGTGTTATTTCATAGTAAAAAAACTGTTGATGTGACACAGAGAAATATAGTAAAAACAGAAAAATAAGTTCATTCACCTTTTTCCCTATAAAGTTAATAGGTGGAATTAGCTACATTTCATAGGGACACTGAATTTTGACCGCATGAATTTGGACCGCGAAAAAAATTGTATGGGCGAGTTAAATTCGTTTTCAAAATGAATTTTGTTCTCGCAACAAAATGTCTTTCCTCCACGCGGTCAAAATTTTTTTTTTTATAAATTGAGTCGCGGCCAAAATTCAGTTTCAAAATTAATTTTGTCCTCACATTTATCCGAAGTCAAAATTAATTTTTTTTTGTAAATTGAAATTCACACACAGTATTATCAGAAATTAAATATATCAAGATAAAGCAGTAGGAATATTGAAAATGTTGCTTTTAAATTTGGATACTGATTTTGTTTTTTTTTTTTTTCTCTCTTTTCTTTCTCAATTCTTCGACAAAAAAAAACAAATGAGAATTTTTTCTTCTGTTCTGACAAATGTATGAACTATTTATGTATACCTAAATGCTAAATGCCTATAGAAAAATTAAAAATAAATTGTAAAAGAGGATTAAAAAACTACCTATTTAATTATTAAATGCAAATGATATAATTAATAATAATTTTCGGGAAAAAAACGAAGAGTTTAATAAAAATTTACATAAATCGAGCAAATTGAATTCAACCATAAAAAAATATTTTTGTACATATAAGTAGATTTTTTTTAATTAGCGGGTCGAATTCGGTTAAATTAAATCAGGCAACAAAAAACTCTAGTTATATAAGTTAACAAACAAAATTAGTATTTTTTTGTCATCTTGCATTTTTATGAGAATATTTTATTGAAAAACATTGTTTTCTATTTTACAATTTTTTTTTGCAATAAAGTTTCACACGCTTAATGACAATTTTACTGTAAACATAAAACATAATTCTTATTTTTGTATTTCTTTTTATGTCTAAAAATTGTAATAAAATTAGTTGTAATTTAGACTTTAAACAAATTAGTTAAAAAATAACTTCTCAATAAAAAATATTACATAGTTTTTATATAATTATTAACATATATTTGTATATTATATGCTTAATGGGCCTATGTGCATTTTCGGCAAAAATGATTTATAATGACGTATAATGCCCTGATTAATCCCGAACTTTTAAAAGCACTATTGTAAACTGTTAAAAAAAATGTTCTTAACTTTAAGAAATATCCAAAAAGTTCGTATTAAAATTTGTTTAAATGTTTTTAAACAAAACTTGATTTTTACTCACATGTCCTTTTATCGTCAAGGACACACATTTTATATACACATATATGTTCATAACAGATATATTACCTTCAAAAGTTGAATAAAATATTAATAGATCAGCTGTATTTGGTATAGTGTAAGTAACAGATTCTCTTGAATCAACTTCAGAAAAACTTCTTGTCATGGTCCGATAATCGCTTTCATATTGTACTGGACTCTCAAGTTTTTCACCACGGCATGCCTAAAATGTTTTTAATACCACTTTACTGCTTTACTATAATTTCTCTTCTGTTTGGCACTGAATTATTATTTAATATTTCTATCATTATTAACTTAACAGAAAGGAGAAAAAAATTTGTTGGTTTTTTTATCTTCTATAAAAAAAAATTATTTAAGATTCTCCTCAAACAGGGTATTTAGAGAAATGCTAATGCTCTGGCTCCGTGATAAATCAAGCGATTTTTGTGAACAGATATAGAAAGACATCTCGAAAAATTCAATTTAAATTCTTAAAAAGTAATACTCGGCCTTCAAAAATGATGTCGCGCCGAACATTCTCCGGCAGTATTGCTCACACAAAAATAATTCTAAAAACGGAAAAAGTTACGTCAAACTATTTTCTACAAAGTGAGCCACTTTGAACTTTTTTCTTTATTTTATTACAATTTAAAATAAATTTTGTTTTTTTATACATTTTTCGTCAATTTGTATGATATAATCTCGCTTTAGAACTTCGATGAAAACGATGTGTGTTGAATGAAATTTAATTTTTGTGCTTTATAATTTTTTTACTTTTCTTTTGTAATGTTACTGTACATTTTTCTTTTTTCGTACACAAAACATTTTGAAAATACCTCAACTTCTCAAACTGTTAGAAAAAAGACAACTATATTCACCACACTTAAATTTTTCGCTTATAAAGCTTGGTATGCTGATACAAAAAAAGTAGTACTCTGTGAAAAAAAATGGCAGTTTTCATATAAATTTTTGTTGTTGAAAAATGTTTGAAACTTTTTTTTTGGTTTTGCTTTGTAGTACGCTGTTAAAAAAAATGGTTTACTGGGTGACAAAAATCTATTTTGCAACTGCTTTTTTTAAAATATTTATCTACTTAGGAAGATAAATGATTGCAAAAACTTGAAATTACAAAAAAAAATTAATTTTTATTTGTAATAATTAGATGCTTGTGTCAAATAGCTATCAAAATTTATCAAAAATTTTTCAGATATTTTTCAGATATTTTTGCAACATATAGCTCTTATTTTTTTTTTTTTGATATTTTTTCATAAATTTTTTTGGTTTTTTTTTTTTAATTTTTTTTTTTTTATTTTTTTTTTTATATTTGTTTTTCATATTTTTTTTTATATGTTTTTTTTATATTTTTTTTTTTAATCTTTTTTTATATTTTTGTTTTTAATTCTTCTTACTTTTTGGTTTTTTACAGTTATCCTTCCCACTACGCAGTTTTTTATTTTTTTTTTATAAAGAAATATTTACGAAGAAATGTTTTACGAAGAAATGTTTTACGAAGAAATGTTTACGAACAAATGTTTTTACGAAGAAATGTTTTTACGAAGAAAAGTTTTACTAAGAAATGTTTTACGAAGAAATGTTTTACGAACAAATGTTTTTACGAAGAAATGTTTTACGAACAAAAATGTTTTTACGAAGAAATGTTTTACGAAGAAAAAATTACGAATTAATGAAGGTCTTGGAAAAGACGGAGAAATCAAGGTTTAAATATCTACTTCATTTTAAACTTCTCAAGCAAAATTTGAAAAGTAGGAATACGGAATCTATATAAAAAATTTCATGAAAACTAATGTGTTATTACTAGACTGCGGATTTATATGCAATTGCATATTCGTACAGGAGTAACCTAGAAGAAAAAGAGAAACAGCTACGTACGTTTGGTGTAAAAACAAATTATTTTAAACGTATTTATATCTGCATATTCGCATATACTGCATATTTTTGCATATCAACGTATATTTTATTATCGTCCATGAAACAGGAATATGTCCTATCACGAAGTTTTGCCACTTTTGAGGTAATGATGCATTATTATGTACTTTTTGATGACGCGTCGATCAGTCGTACTCTGAAAAATTAGAAAAAATCCATTACATGCTTTTTTAGCACAATTAAAAAATGTACTATCAATTTGACACACATTTTTGTAAGGGAAAAACTACTATGTACCTCCAATTACTTCTGAACAAAGTTTCCGCTTGCGCGCCAAAATTACATTTGGTTTTTTTAGGATATATTCTGATCAAAGTGTCCGCTTGCTCGCCAAAATTACATTTGGTTTTTTTAGGATATATTCCTGTTTCATGGACGATATCTTGTTTTCTATCTTGTGAAGTTAAGAAATTAAGTACTATTGTTTCATTAGTAGTAATAAGCATAGTACTTCCTACCGAATTTTAAAACACACTATCAAAAATAATGCGCGAAATCGACGATAAAAAAGGGGTTCGCTGAAAAAAATATACTAAAATTTGCATTGATTTGTTTTTTAAATTTTGAAGTCTGGCTTTGAAATTTTGTTGTTGTTGCTTGTAGTAGTCAATATTTCGTCGAAAAGGTAACAATTTTTGATGTGTTCTGGCGATATTTCTTATTAAATTTGTGAAAATGTTAAATGTAACTTAGAAAAATTTGTAGTTCTTTTGTGGTGAAAGTGAATTATTTGGTAAGTTTTTTCAGTTACCAAAAAATTAATCAAAAAATTTACAAAATTGTTTTTTAATGTTTTTGAATCGGTCTTATTTGTTTGAATAGAAACTAAAACGTTTTTGGAAACGGTATTACTTTAAAGGAATTGTTGAATTGATGCTGCTACAATTTGAATCGATTTGAATTATAATTGAATATTTTTATCAATTGAATAACTAATTTTAGTGTGAAATAATAATTTTTTTTTCAATAATTGTTTTTTTCTCTTATGAAATTTTCTGCATATTTTGCATGTGTTTGCATATATTTGCATATTTTGTGCATATTTGCTGCATATGCACTTGCATAAATTTTGCATAAAAAAGGCATATTTCGATATATTAACGAAAATCTCTTTTACTATTTATTAGAAGACGATATTGAAAGTATATTCCTTTTTTAACCTGAAAACAAAAAATTGCATATAAATCCGCAGTCTAGTTATTACGTAGTTTGGCTATTAGTCCGGTCTTTAGCTTTATTTCTGTAATTATAATATAAATTAAAATTTGAATAAAAATTAAGAAGTTCAAAAATACCTGAATGAAAAAAAGCTTTGGTTTGCTTATTAAAGAATTACAATTTTCTCCTAAAAATGGAGTCCAGAGTCTCTCAACTGGATACGACATATCTCTTGCCCACAGTTGACCAGTAAAACCATGCGACATTACAACAACTACAAAACAATCATTTTTGGAATGATCCATATGCGAATCTATAGTAAAAACAAAATTATAAATTATATTGTGTATAAGTTCTAATGAATCATTACTATCTACAGAAGCGTCCAACATGCTTGAACGAACATGAAGTTTCGTTATTCGCTTAGACATGACGCATGTGTGGACACAATGTTCGTTTAAAAAAGTGATTATTCGTCATCCCTAAACGAACATGAACATTTCCGCTACATGAGCGGAAATATTCGCCATGTATATGAACATTTATATAAATTTGGGGTTTTTCACGGGTTTAATAACATAATTATTTATAATATTAAGCTTAAATTTTGAAAAAAAATTTTTTTCGCGCATTCCTTTTTTTCAATGCGATTTTAAAATTACTTTTCTGTAAATTTAATTTTGAAATGGTGTTGAAAAAAAATAAGTACATTATTAAAATTTAATAATACTTCAAAATTATAAAAATTCAAAAATTGTATGACAGAAAAAAATATCCAGCCGCAGCAACTTGAAGATCTTTTTTATTTACCATAATTAATTTAATATTATAGTTTATAATAATATTTTACATATTTAATAATTGGGCAACTAATATTTTGTGTGGACAGCACTTTCATACACGAATATTCACACACTAAATTTCATCAACGACCAAAAAGTTCGCTCATGCATATGTGGGCGCTCCTTACTAATCAAAATTTTAATGAATTGCTACCAGATTTCATTACTATCTCTATTGCTCTTTACTAATAAAAAATTTTTAATTACATTTTTGTAAAGTTTCCGTAATTTTTTCGAACGTATAATCATCAAAGACTTCAACTTCAAAACCATATGATCTCAAAGCCTTTTTCATTCTAGATTTATCTTTGTCAGTGCCTGTTCTTGGTTTTTGTCCAACTATTATAGCATGATTAAATATAATAGCTTTTCCAATAAAAGTATTGTCCATGTCATAAACAGTTTCTTGTGTTGGTACTGACACTACAGGTTTATTTATATTACTTTTAGTAGAATCGCTGTTATGGTAACTATTAATAGCGTCTCTTTTATCATCTTTTGACTTTTTGCCAAATATATCTAGAATGGAACTGTCAGGAGTATCAGCCATTTAAAGTTCTCTTAATTTGTATTTATTAAAATGTTCATCAGTCACACTCAATTTCTAAACTAAATAGGGGTTATTTTATTTTAGATTTTTTTCAATAATTTATCTTATCTTTATGACTAATTTGATAAGATTGTAGAATATAAATTTTAAATTGATTATCAGCTTTTAAATTAACTAGGTCCGAACGAATAATCTCGAATGTGCTAATGGGAATTTTTATTTATATTTAGAATTAAAACATTTATAAAAACTTTCAACACACAAAGCATAGTCAGTCTCGTCAGGTCGAAAAATATTATCTTCTTAATAAAATATTCCTGAATAAATAAAAAATATATATGTTACACAATGTATGATTATGTCGGTATCAGTAATAAACTTAAATTTGCTGGCACGCTACATAACTTTTTTTTCAATTGACGTAATGTCTCAAAAATGGAGTCGTAATGTCCATTGACGGTATGACATTTAGTAAAAATAAAGTCAAAAATAACAAATTCGTTCTAAGCGCTAATTACAAGTTCATCCCAAATGAGGCATAAGGTAAGCTGACCATTTTGTCCTCCTAAAAGTAGGATATATTCAGAATATTTTAGCTTTTCGCAAATATCTCTAAAACGGTGCGTTTTACAACATTTTTGAATTTGTCCAACCTACGGTGATCCGTGACCGTGAATCCAACTTTTAATTACCTTGGAAAACGATCAAAGGGTTACTGAGATATTGAGTTTGAAAAATATTAAACATTGTAAACGAAAATTTTTTTTTCGAACATAACTTTTGCAAACTATTAAAATAATAATATTTAAATTTTATATTTTTCATATTCATTATTTTACAAATCAAAACCTCAGAAAATTCTTGGAAACAATGCTTAAAACTTTGTAGTCAAATATGTACGTAGATTTTTTCAAAATTATTTTTTTGGTTGAATTATAAAAGTTTTTGTTAGAGTTGAAAGAAATTTAGGCATTTCAATATTTTCCATAAGTTCATGTTTTTGTTGTTCAAAAGCGATCTTGAGATTAACATGGGTCATCAAATTTAATAATTCTATCTCTTCGTTCGATTCTGCTGCTTCGTTCAGACTTTCAGTTAATGCATGTATAAACTGGGAACCATAAACTAAGTTTCTCCAATTATGTTTTCCTAAAATAAGACGATAAAAAAATAATATTTTTTTTTATGTATTCAACAAACCTAAGATTTCTGTACCTTCAAAAAGTGAATAGTATACAAATAAATCCATGAAATTTGGCAAATTTAAACTTATTGTCTTCTGAGACAATAAAATATCCAAAGTAACTGAACTATCGGGAATTTCTTGATCATCAAAACTAATTTTAAAATTGTCGCTTTTATCCGCCTATAAAATAATTAAATTATTTATGACATTTATGTCCTAAACTTTTTTTTTTTTTTTTTTTAAGTATAAAGATAACGTTCTTATTTTATATTTACAGACAATTTTCTAATATTATGACTTTCCTGAATTATAAAAAGCTTGGGTTTGAAAATTAAACTTGGACAATTATTTGGTGAAAATTGTTTCCATAATATTTCGATCGGATATGATCGATCCTTGGCCATGATTTCTCCGTTACGCTGGCGACTCATTATCATAAGAATAAAACAATCATAATGAGAAAAATCTTGTTGAGAATCTGTATAAATTAAAAAATGTAAATATCCATAGCATTATTATGCCAAAATAAGGGCTTTATATTGACATTGTTTTTTTCCGAATGTATAAGAATAATAAAAGTAAAATATTAACTTACATTCAATTATCCTTTCCATTATTTGTTGAAATGTAAACTCATCACAAAGTTCCAATTCGAATCCATATGTTTCTAACGTTTTCTGAATTTTACTTTTGTCGATGTCAGTTCCTAAACGTTCTTTTTGGCCTGCAATCAAAGTATGACTAAAAATTAAAGCTTTCCCAACTTTTTTGTTGTTTGTTTTATAAAAGCATTCCTTGGCAGGATCAATCCATTCAACAATTCGTTTTTGTTGTTTGCTTTTAACATTTTCTATTTTTTTAGAATTCCGTTCTTTGCTTGTGGTTTCTTCATGATTGATGATCTCTCCATTTGTATCCATTGATTCAAAATCTAGAATCTGATTCTTTTGATGTTTTATCCCTTCTACATTAGAATCATCCATTTTTTTTTTTAGATAAAACAAATATCTTTATCAACGACTGATTAAATAATAAATTATGTTCAAATGTAATTAATTTTATTTATTACACAAAAATTGTGAATAAGCCAAAAATGTGATTTAATTTTGCAGAATGGATACTAATTTTAAAACAACTGTAATATAGAAATTAAAGGTTGTTCATTATGTACTCATTAGTGCAACTAAACATTGTCTTTATTCGCAATTAACTTTTGTTATACCAAGTTACTACTGAATAATTACCACAGTAAGTAAATAAGAAAGTTTAAACTAACAGACCGTTCTGTTTGATAATTATTAATTTTCACATGTACATACCTATAACAATAGTTTCTACAGACAATTTATTTCGGAACAAATTCCTTGTTTTTTTTTTTTAATTGCCAATAATATTCTCCCGGTAAGACTAAAATTGTCATTCATTGTTGCTGGGCTTGACTTTGACAAAAAAATAATAGTAGAAATATATTAATTTTTAAAAATTATGATAAAATTAAAACTTTTTTTTTAATCCTTTGTTGATGCTAGCGAATCAATGCTTGTAACAATTTGTTAGCATACAGACAATAGTAATAATTCACCAAGAACGAAATAAAATTATGGTAAAATATCAACATGAACATAAACATCAATATCAAAGTGTTAAAAAAAAAGCGATGTAATGCTTTATGAAATTTATAATATTGGTCTAAATTTGATTTTGGTAACTTTAATGTGTTCATATACAGCAATTAAAGATTAAGTACTCATTTTTAAGTGTATAATTGGCACCAAAACACAAAGAAGACGGTCCTTTCCTCACTTTTGGAGTGTCTGTTTTGTGAACAACCACTTATGAAGGTATTCACTATCAACACAAGTTAGTTGCAATACAAGAAGATCAATAATTTAAAAGTGAAATTACACTTATACTTCCGTAACTGAACTTATTTATAGATAAAATGAAAACTTGACAACTCTTTGAGTTCATAGCCCCTTATAACTTTTTTTTATATTTAGTCAAGCCACCCAGAGATGAAGGTCTTTTATATTAAATGTATAAAACCATTTGGCATTAGGCACACACTTTTTATACAGGAAAATTTATTTTTGGCGCCATTTTTCTATAGCAATTTATTACATGCCAAAGGGTAGAAGATCATAATGAATCGGAAAAACAAACTAATTTATAACTTTGGGACTGCGCAACTTTTCTATTATCCCAATCCTAATCCAATGCCAAAGGGTTGAATCATAATGAATCACTAAAAGAAACTAATTTATAATTTTCGGTTCTGGTGAAAAGTAAATAGGGACCATCTTAATATTGCTACTGTAAACAGGCGCATTAAGCTCTGCACTACACACCCGGCTCTTGAACTAAAGTTTTTCTATTGTATGAAGTACGATGAGTCTTTCACAAAAATTAAATAAGCAAACTGACGAATATTTATTATCATTATACTTATGAACACAATCCATCTAAAATCTTCTTCTGAACAAGGTCTAAAAAAAACATATCAAAATCCATCGAACGAGGAAAATTCATCGAACGAGGAAGATTTATAGAAGTTTGAATTAATTATAATTTCATTACGCATGCAAGTTCATTGACGAAACTCAATTTGTTGAACATTTTATTTTTAGAATAAACGAGTTTTTTTTGTTATTTGGCAAAATAAAATGGTTTTATTATAATTTGTAAACAATAAACATGATAAATAAAATATATAACTACATAGTAATAGTAGATTAATACTACTGTCCTAGAATATGAATAATATAATGACCAATTTTGAATTTTTAATACTTGGCACAATAATCGCAGCGTTATTACTTTATTTTCAAAAATACAACGTTCATGACTATAATATCTCAAGTACCGTAGTAAACTTTTAGATAGAAACTACCCATGGGGATAGTAGAAGTAAACCATATACTAATATACAACACATACAAATTGCAAGTTTATTGAAGAAATCCATGTAGAAATGCATATACAAAAATTATAAACAACAATACATACAGGAAGATAATGAATAATGATTTTATACAATTATAATAAATTATAGATTATTTTTATTAGATCTATTACGTTACAACTAATAACATTATTACTTTTGAAACGTTACGACTAATGACATTATTACTTTTGAAACGGATTCATAGCATACATTTTTTTTACTTATAAAATAGACTCAGGAAAATATTGATATTTCAGTACAAATTGCAAACTAATGCGAAAATATAAATATTTCAACTTCCCTTAAATAATAAAATTTCAAAATTGTATATTGCATTCGTCGATGACATTTATGTAGAGATTAATAAGTTGTATAGGATTTCCACCATCCTTATCTCTAAGTTACTTTAATTATGTTTATAAAAATATTGTAAATATTCTGTGGACAAAATAAATTATTGAATTGAATTGAATAAATATTTCAACACTAAAATTTAAAAATCTATTTATTAAAATTCTACGTAATTATTTATTTCTACACAATTCACAAAACCTTTTTTTTTCAACAATATTGTTTCTATACAGTACAATAATCACTTTTTTGAATACAAAAATAATTGTGCTACACCCTTAAAAAAATTTAGGAATTTGAAATTCTGAATTTCAAATTCCTAATGTATTTTGTTAGTGTAAAATTTGAAATTTTTTTTGTTCAAATTCACTCCTCAGAGCGTAATTTTTTGTTTAAATTTAGGGAAAGAAAATTCTACTCTGGCAGCTTTGTTATTAATATTTGAAATTTATAAAAAAAAGAGAAAAAAAGTGTTCACCCGAAAACTTTTTTTGACATTAAATCACACTAACAAAATACATTAGGAATTTGAAATTCTTAAATTTTTTTAAGGGTGAAACACAAATATTAAATAATTATTGAATATTAAAATTCTCAAAATTTAATATATTTGTCAAACTCTAGTAGAAAAAAGTGTGCAACACCTAGGAATCTCTTTTTTTCCGTACGCACGCATCAAAAATCCGTGCCTACATAGTACGGACAAAATAAACAGACAAATTATGTGTTACATTGTTGCAAAATCGTATTATATTAGAGAGAGAAAGCTTATTTATAATTTCTACATATACAACATTTTTCATTTTTATCTACATGCAATAAACCATTGAATGAACCTGAAAATATATTTTCTTCTTTTTTAGTTGAAAATATGTATTTCAATGCAAGTACGTATAAAAAGAAATCAAAACAGAATTCGCATTAAAAAATTGTTTTTATTTTTTAATTTTTTTTCGTTCTTTATTTAGTAATTTAGTATCTTATTTGACATTCAGTAAAAAAAGATCGTAATAATTATTTTCGTTAGCTTTATAGTAGACAAAAATTTTCTTTTAAAAATTCTTAAGAATGGTTTATTAATTTTGTTTAATTTTCTGCAAACATAATGTTTTTTTTTTACATGTACCTACACTCTAGAAAGTTTTTGATGTAAAATTACCCCGATTATCGATGGTATTCTTAGCTGGATGGTAATAAATTGCCATCGATAATCGTGGTAAATTTACTCTGCATGTGTAACACAAAATATTTACACATTTTGGTGTAACGTTAACTTACTCTAGAAAAGAATAATTTTACATCAAAGTTTACGCGAAATTAACGCAAAATTACTTCCAATAGAGAAAATTTTAACATAAAGTCGTAATATTAAACAAAAAATTACGCCAAAAGGTTGTAATTTAAATTTACACCAAAACGACGTAAAAAATTTTTAAATTTTAATACCGTGGCTGAGTGGTAGCGTTGGCGGATTACAATGCTAAGGACGCAGGTTCGAATCCCGAAGACGGCATGAGAAAAATTAAATAAAAAATTTTTTGGATTTTTTTTTTTTCTTTTTTTGAATTTTTTATTGTAATTTTTTTTTTTTTGAATTTTTATTTTTTTTGAATTTGTATTTTTTTTTTAATTTTTTTTTTTCTGAATTTTTTTTTTTGAATTTTTTATATTATTATTTTCTTTTCTAATTTCTTCTTCTAATTTCTTCTTATTGAATTTTTCTTATGCCGTCTTCGGGATTCGAACCTGCGTCCTTAGCATTGCAATCAGCCAACACTACCACTCAGCCAGGGTATTCAAATTTAAAAACCATATAAAATAGAAAATATAAATTTGGTATACACATTTTCTGTGTGGTGTGTTGGCGATTTCTAACATGATTACAACTTACAACTGTGATGTACTTTTTTAAATCCCAGAGTTTAAATTTACACCTGGAGTGTACACATTAAACTACAGAGTTTAAGTTTACACTGGAGGGTCTATACATTAAACCATAAAATGTAAGTTTACAGCATAGAGTACAACAGTATTAAACCACAGAGTTTAAGTTTACACCAGAGAGTTTTCGTTATTGAACCACAGGTGTAAATTTAGACCAAGAGTGTACAATGTTAAGCAACAAAGCGTATGCTTACAAAACGGCGTGTATATTTTTAAACCATATAATGTAAATTTATATCAGAGCACATATTATTAAGCCACAGGATGTAAGTTAACAACAGGGAGTTCAGATAATTAAACCAAGTAGTGTAAGCTTACACCAAGGAGCTTAAATTTTTAAGTCAAAAATTTTAAGTTTAAACCAAGTAGTGCATATTTTTAAGCCAACAAGGGTAAATTTATACAAAACGAGTAAATTTTTAAACAACGACGAATAAATTTACCCTTATTTTTAATGTAAAAAATACACAACTTGTACAATTTTACTATTTTTTGTGAGTTTTATTTTTTTTACGCCTTTATCAGTTGAATCTTAAATAACGAGGGTAATATTACATCAAAAATTACCATTATAATCGACGTAAAATTACGACCAAAACTATCGATTTTCTAGAGTGTATTTATGAAATCAAAAAATGTTTGTTCATAAATTTTAATTTTTGATATTTTTTATATAATGATGTCAAATATTAAAATAAATAGTAGGTAAACATTGTTTAAATTAGCTGTGAAATCAATAGCAACATAGACGTATATTATGCCTGAATTGTAATAAATTTAGCTCATTTTCTGCGAAATCAATAAAAAAACAAAATAAACAAAATTCAATAATATTTAAATAATGCGAAGAGTCTGATTTTACATCTTTTTTTTAATCATTAAAATAATTTGATAGTAGATTGGTAACAGTTTTCAAAATTTCATTAAATTCTCTCAATCAAGAATAAAATCATCAACACGGGGAGTTAAGATAATTTTCAAGAACTGTAAACAACAAATTAAATGAAAAATATTCAAGTGGGATTGCGAACTACTCATAATTTAAAAACAGGCATAATATTAATATATGGAATTACTATTTTTGTACAGAATATTTTTATTATAAATATTTTTCAGGAGTTTACATCAAATTTTTGGTTACATTGTTCGATTTCAATAATGTTTGAGATTTAAGTATTAATAAATTTTACCTTCTTTTAGAAATCAATGACCCTTGTAAGTAGGGTTTCCATACTCGGTTATGGAGTACTCGGTTATTTGCCTGTTTTTTTATATAACCCCAAAATCGGTTTTTCGGCTTTAATACCGGTTATTATTTATTTATAGTATTGTAGAGGCAAAATAAATATCAAATGAATTAAATTAAAAAAAATTGTGTAAGTAGTCAGAAGAAGTTCCGACTGATTCCAATTGTGCTTAAAAAAAGAACAACCGAACAAGGGAATTTATTAAATTACATCAAACGAGAGTCATTAGGGGAAATTTTAGCAAAAAATGCTTCTGTAGATGGATTTTCAATATCATGGTATTAAAAGTTCTTCAGCTTTGAAGGGATTTGGTCAATATCGTGGTTATGAAATGTCAAAAAATGCTACAACCATCGTGAATCACATTAAAGATTTTGCTGTTTGGAAAAAAACCGAACTTGCGAAATACATACATGCACAAAACAATTTTAAATATTTTTTTAGTAGCTTTAAATTTGTTCTAAATATCATTAATTTCATTTCAAAAAAATGTTTTGACAGCAGTAAATTGTGTTCATATAAAAGATCTCAATTGAAAGTTTGAACTAAATTCCTGGGAATATTTTTGCTTATGTCGTTCTCAAGTCATTTAAAATTCACTTTTATATTCCCGAGTGAATGAAACATGTTTATCTTGCTCTACTTTTGAATTTTGCGAACAATTTATTTCAAATCCATTATTTATTTATTTAGAGTTCAGTGGTGGCATGTTAAGTTGTCATTCGAACAGCGAATATGTATCGAACATCGAAGCGAGTGGATTTTTTGGCAACATGTTAAGATTTTCTCGCTTCGATACTTTCGAAAATCATTTTCTGAAATGATTTTTGACGTTAAAAAAAAAAAAGAAGCAAAAAGTAAATAATAATAAATAATTTTTCATACCTAATTATTTTTATTTACATTTATTAAAATTATTTTTTTTAATTTTCATAAATAAAAATGTTTACCTACCCACCTTTAGAATAATTTTTTTTTATTAATATTAAAATAATTTTCTTTTAATTATTTTATTTTTAAATAATTAAAAAACAAATATTTTTGTTTATTCAAAATTAATTTTTATAAATAATTTTGAATAAAAATAATTTCTTTTTTCATACATTTCTATTATTCGATTCCGTATCACTTGAAAATTTTTTTGTGATACCGTAGCGAGAAAACGTAGAAGCGATTTTGTCATAACATACTGCCATTCGATCGAATATCGAATATCGAATTTTTCGAAATCTTAACATCCCACCACAGATCGAATTTAAAATAATTTACAATTTGCTTACTTAACAATCAGCAATCAAATTCATCTAATAAATAAAAATGAAAATTGTCTGTTTCTCTGTTTCTTTGTCCTCAATTACGCATATACCGCTGAATCGATTTGTCTGAAATTTTGAACTTAAGTAGCATTGGAGCCCGAGATGGTTATAGGGTACTAGAAATTTAGATCCGAGGCTCCGACTAGAAGCCGGTTTGGCAATTTAGGTACATTCCGATAAAATGCTGTATCGTTAGACCCGAAAAGCCTATTTAAAAAACTGGATGTTGAAAGAACCCCCAACCGTTGTTCCAGTACTCAATTGTATATTCCGATAAAATGTTAAAGCGTTAGACCTGAATCGACTATTTAGAAGATTGTATGTATTAAGGCACCCATCGGAGGTTTTGGATTTCCGGGGAAGGGGCTATGTAGCAAATTTATAAATTCCGTTTTTTTAGTGCACAAAATCTGGATTAAAGTGTTTTTTGATATTAAAAAAATTCGGTACTACCGTGTCTTAAAAAAAAATTTCAAAAACAAATAACGAATATAATAATATACACAACATAATCATAGATTAAGAATACACAAAGATGGTTTTGTGTATTCTTAATCTATGATACAATCAAGTCAAATGAAATAACATTTATTTAATTTTAAACTGTAAAAAAATTGAAACTAATAAAAAGCTATACTTTTATCACAATTCGAATAACGACAGTCCCCAGAAACTAAAATTCCATTTCACTTAATTATAACCTAAAGTTTGAAATGATTAACTATTATATCTAACGTTAATTTTTATTGTTTTATTCAAGATTTTAATTTGGTTACATATTTTAAAACTTAATTGATAAAAAAACAGATTTTACGTACAGTGCTAAAGAAAAAAAAAATCATCTTCATTATTACAAAAGTGGCATCCAATGAATTAGTAATGTTTCTTAAAATTTGCGATCTTAGTACATAGAACTCGAATTATTCCTTAAAACCTTGTCAGAAATATAATTAACTATTGTTCTTGATCCGGAATAGACTTCGTAAAAGACTTCTAGGACATTTAATACCGACAACCCGTAGAATAATGAAATAATACCACCAAACATAACTGAAAGAAAAATCATTAAATTATTGCATAGAAATATTAATTATTAACTTACTCATGACATCTAGATTATTTCTCTTTAAAAGCCGTATATATCTTTGTGACGGTAAATCAATCATTCTTATAATTATCTTACTCTCCTCAGATTCTTTATTTGGCCTAATAAAATTAATGTAAAAAAGGAACAATCTTGAACAAATAAATCCTAAAACTTTAAACTATGGTCTTTTAAGACGGATTATTATTTTCCCACATTTGGTTTTTTTGAAAGAAAAATATTTCATCATTTTTCAATTTCCTTAACTGATTAGAATACTAAAAAACACTATCACTAAAAAGTGTAAGAAAAATAGCTTTAAATGATGTTCTCACGATTCTTTTTCTTCAAACGATTTTAATATTTACTTATTTAGTTCGATTCCCAAATTATATTAAGTTCAATTTTTCCTTTTTTAATACATATTTAAATAATAAAACCGTGTAACTTGAATTTTTTTTTTTTTTGTTTTCACCTATTTAATATATTTATTTTTTTATAAATACCTATTGCTACAATTTTAGGAAACAAATTTAAATTGAAATCCATTTTTTCGACGAAATCGTAGGCTAGGTTAGGATGGCGGCCTAAACGGCCTTACATAGACGCTTAGGGTCCATAGTGGCTAAGTATCTTTTTTAATTTCCTCCAGTTCGCCACCACTCAAATACCATTTTTTCGAAATATGTTTTCTTCTACTAGAAACAAAGGGGGGCTAAAATGGTGTTTCGGCTTCTACAAACAACCGGCACCCACTCACCAATTTATATTGAAGTCCATTTTTAGACCCAGCCCTAATCCTTAAACATAATCGGGACCAAGCATTGTTTTTCATTTCCTCCATTCCACAGATATGTATGTACAAATAAATTTTCTTATAATAACAAGAATCCGTGACACAAATGGGTTTTTTTTTAATTAATACAAACGCTTGTATCAATTTTCATCGACATTTTTTGACTTTTCGACGAAATGACATTACCGACGGGCTGGAGTTGTTGGAATATTAAATTGTCACCAGAAATACGGGTCTGTTCGAAATTTTAGGAAAACCGGCTGACGGGCAGTATCAGGGAGCAAATTGATGATAAACGCTCATCATTTTTTCAATTTAGCAGTTTAGAATAGTCTCATAAACATATTTTTTAATAAAAAGATAATCATTAATAATATGGAGAATTTTACATTACAATAACGCCGGTAGCCGCAAAAACCCTCTAATGTATAGATGGGACATCTTGCTTTAGACTTCTAATTTTTTTTTTTTAATATACTTTATATAATTTCCCGTTTTGTTAATAATGTTTAAACGGTAAAAAATTTCAAACCTTTTTTCACTCCCAATGTTGAATATTATAAAAATAAAAATAGTAAAAAATTACAGTGTCTTATTTAAAACTTAAAATAACTCATATTTGAATATGTAAATACCGTAATTATTTTTAACGTTTCTCAAAATTTTTAAGTTTTCCAATTAAATAATCCGTGAGAAAGTGATTGATAATGTAAATATTTATAATACTTAATTAAAACTTTTCGTTACTCCTCTAATGAGGCCAATATTAAATTATATTCTGGTTCATCACAGGATGGTAAGCATTCACAATCCCTTCTCAATTCCTCAAAAATTTCATGATGTTCTGTTAAACAAATTAAACCGTCAATATCACAAACGCCACTTGATTCCGACGAATTTATATTCAACCCATTTTCAATCATAAAATGACATCCACAAGTCAAGATTAGTGATGATTGATAGCAGTCTACGACACAAGTTGAGAAACTGTAAAATGGATACATTCTTGAATCTGAAAAAAAAAGTTATTAGATTTACTGAAGTTACAATTTATTGTAAAAATAAATTCTCTGCCCTTATCGTTTTCTAATTCATTATAAAATCTGCATTTACGTTCATCTGGTGCTAAATCCGAAATAGCAGGTTCGTTATAAATTTCCATGACACTAAAAATAATTTCTTTAACTGAGCCCCATAGCACAGTTTCACGTATTGCACCTTCTGAATTAAAGAAAGGTACATCAGTTGGTGCATGCAAATGCACCTGAATATCTTCATTGGATGAAATTGTTAACTTTCCTGGCCCAGTTTCTCTATTGCTTATAAATTGATTTTCTTTTTTACTGAAACGAAGTAAACATAAATTCTTTTGCACAATTATTTTTCTGCAATACTGTACGAACCTGGCTTGAATTGAATTAAATGAATAACAAAGTCCGTATTCCGTTAAAATCGGATAAAAATGTTCACAGCAATCTATTGACTGATCTTGCCAAGAACAGTTAGCAAACAAATTTTCACAAGGTGTTCTGAACTATAATAGATTATAAAAATAAATTATTTACAAATTAATTTGTTCTTAATTTGTACACATAAAAACTTACTAATGAAATTAAACGATAAAAATCAGTAGGACACGTAAGATTTTCATTAACACATTTAGAACACGACTCACAAGTACCACGGAAAAATGTTATTTCACCAATGAAGTCATCTAAACGATTGTCTCGATCGATTCCAAAATGCTCCTCACTAACATCCCAATTTTTTTCTCCGTTGTAAATTTCACAAACTGTTACAGCTGGAAAAGTAGTGTTCCAATCTAAACTAAATTAACCCAAATAAAAATGAAATAAAAATATCCATTTTTTAGTTAAATTCTCACAATACAATACAATGTTAATATTAATTGTTTCATGTTCAACTTACAAATATAAAAAATAAAATAAAATAGAAAATAAATATACAATAAAAGACGTCTTGAGAATGTACCAAAAAGAGGTACGAAATATTGACAGAAATAAAACAGAACTGCAGTAAAAATTAAAAAAAACCATTTTTATAGTTCACTGACATAGCTGCTTAAACCAAAGAAAAAATAGAATAATATACAATTAAATACGTAAATAAATAAAAGATAAATAAATCATTTTAAGTAAATTTTTTAGACCAAAAACTAACAGATGAATAAAGAATTTCACAGTTCAACAAGTTACACTTACTATAATGTATCTAAAATAAAATTTGTTTGGGAGTTGATAAAAATTTCATAAATTTCGCTCAATATGTATGCACAAAAAGGTCCCAAAACAAACATATTTAGAGCCCAGTATACACTGAAATAAAAATATTCACAATTTCGAAATAAATTTTAACTAGCTTTAAATTGTGAAAAATACCATTTTCTGAGGAACGGCAAAGTTTTATTTTGATCCATTTTTGGAACGACTACTTACAATACTGATTCTACAAATTGATTTAATTGTGCCATAATTATTCTATTTTAGTATGATTATCTTTTATTTTGTCAAACAATTTTATTTTAGGTGTAGTGAGATTTTTATCATAATAAATTAAGCAATGAGCTTATATTAAAACTATTAGCTCATTAACGAATAGTTTTTCATATTATGAAAAAGGGTTTGTAATAGAATGAGTTAAAAGAACTTTTTGCTTCAGTGTTTTATGAATCGTAAAAGGTGATTTGAATGCATTAACATTTAGTTTAAATCTTATATTTTTCGAATTGGTATAGCATTGTGATGATATACGAGTGGACAATTTTTTTTTCGTCGACTTTAAAAATGTCCTCATGGTTAGGTTGTGGATCAGCGATTGGCTGGGTTGTGGGTCACCATTTTTTTTCTACTGTATAGCATATACAGCATATATAAGTGTCAATTATCGTTGTCAGTATAAAGTGTTTTTTATGATTTGACCAGTATTTTAATGCATGTTTTTTTTATTGTTAGTCATATTTTTACCGACAAAGTCAAAACAAGTATCAAAGACAAAAAACCGTATTTCTAGACAGCTTGATCTAATCTTTGTTTCTGATTGGAACAATATTATTTTCACTGATAATGTTATACCCCTAAATAGATGAAAAATCGATTCAATCTGGTGTCGCTCAAATAATCTTTCACTTAACATTCCAAAATGTGCGTATATGACTTATTCTCATCGTCAAAATCCTATTCTTTATAATTATTCTATTAATAATGTGCTGTTAAGTAAAGTAACCACCTTCAATGACTTGGCCGTAATTTTTGACGAAAAGTTAACCTTTAAATATCACTTCGAAAATATTATAAATAAGTCCAACTCTATCCTTGGCTTTGTAAAAAGATGGTCCCGTGAATTTAATGATCCTTATATCTTAAAACAACTGTACACAACGATTGTTCGCCATAATTTAGAATACGCTACCCAATTATAGTCACCCTGTTATCAAACTCACATAGAAGGGATAGAGAAATTTTCTAAGATTAGCTCTTAGACACCTACCATGGACTGATTCCTTAGTACTGCCCCCCTATGAAGATAGATTAAAATTGATAAATATGGTATCATTAAAGAAAATACGTGCAGTAGCTGATATCTTTTTTAAATCGCAATCCCTGAACAAGAAAATTAACTCTTTATTCATCTCCCAACAAATCAATTTCCGATCCATCTCCCGACTTCTTAACACGAATTTGTTTACCACTAAAACCACAGAACAAATTACGGACAACACGAACCTATAAACAGAATGCTTACGATATGTAATAGGTACAAACACATTATAGTTTTTTCCTTCACAAAGGATAGATTAAAAATAAAACTTTTGTACACTTAAAATTAAATATAATATATTATATTTATATATCATAAGTTATATAAATATGTAAAATGTACATAAAATAACTATAACCACATTGAAATAAAGATAAAAGTCTCAATTACGAACAAAATAATCGTGGATTTTAATCAGCTTTAAACAAATAGATAAACAATTTGTAAATGTGATTTTTTTTTTTATTTAGTTAATAAAATATTTATTTTCGGCCGTCTGTTATAAAGAGTTATATAAGTCTGTGCTGTAACGTAACCATTATTGATAGTGTAATATTACTTTTTTACAATAATTTGTATTAGTAAAACGAAATACGTACATCAGCAACATGAATTTCAAGGCCTTTACAAAGAATGAAAACATTCAAATCACGAAAAAATAACATAAAATAACTATAACCACATTGAAATAAAGATAAAAGTCTCAATTACGAACAAAATAATCGTGGATTTTAATCAGCTTCAAACAAATAGATAAACAATTTGTAAATGTGATTTTTTTTTTTATTTAGTTAATAAAATATTTATTTTCGGCCGTCTGTTATAAAGAGTTATATAAGTCTGTGCTGTAACGTAACCATTATTGATAGTGTAATATTTCTTTTTTACAATAATTTGTATTAGTAAAACGAAATACGTACATCAGCAACATGAATTTCAAGGCCTTTACAAAGAATGAAAACATTCAAATCACGAAAAAATAAAATTTTTCACACGCAAGAAAAGCCGTTCTTTTACCCTCAAAAATTGTGTCAAATGATAGTACATTATCTCAATGTCCGAAACTGTTTCTAATGGATCTTTCTAATTTTTTTAGGACGATTAATCTACGTCTTGTCATAAATTACACAAACACAATATTCCATCATTAAATCAAAGGTGACAAAAAAATCGTGATAGGACATATTCCTGTTTCATGGACGATATATGAAAATTCCTATACAAAACTTAAAAATTGGTATTTAAAATGGGATTAAAACCAAAAAACATAATTTTATTATTACATTCAGATTTAATTTATCATTATAATTATGGAAAATCGACTGCATTGAATAAAATTTCTTTAATCTTTTTTAGAAATCCATTTTAAATTTTTTAGTATGTATTTTCGTAAAAATTTTTAATGTGCATGTGATCGGTAAGTTGTATTTACAATCGTAAATTTAGCTCGGTAAATGGTATATTAAATGTGTCAATTATTTATTTAAGAAAATTTCATTTACACACTTCATTTTTATTTACCACACTTCAATTTTATTTACTTTCTTCATTTTGAACTTTTGTTTATTTTTTGTATTGCAAATGTATTGATTGCAACTACCTCTCACATGCACATTAAAACAGTATACAAAACATGTTAATAAAATTTGTTATACAGCTCGTTCTGTATATACACAAGAACACATGGACACTTGTCAATATTATATCACTCGACCTAACGGTCTCGAGATATAAAAATTGACGCGTGTCCATATGTTTTTGTGTATACACAACTCGTTGTAATAACACACCGCTACACTTCAGGTTAGCAACCATGAATTTCTTGGTTTGAAAATAGGTTGGCGAATGGGGTGACACACTTATATAAGATGGTTTGGTTTGAAATTAAAAAAAAATTCTTTGTAAAATTAAAAAAAAATTCTTTGTAAAATAAAATTTTAATTTTTCCTAATTTAAAAAAAAATGAATTTTTTTAATTTAAAGAAAAAATGGAAAATAAAAATAATATTCAATTTTTTTTTAAAAATATTTTAATTTATTTTCTTTTTTGACAACCTACAATTTATTATTATTTTTTTTATATCGAAGCATTTTAAAGTATGATTTTTTCTGTAAATTTTCTGCAAATTGACAGGTTATACCTTTTTTTTTTTGAAATGCAATAAAACTATGTAATAAAGTTTCTAGGTTTGTGTCGAACCTACTTTCAAACCATGAAAAAAAAAACAGTATAGACGTTAATGACGCTAACGTAAATTTATATGGTCATTAACGTCATTAACGTTTGCATCGCGTCCGTCGCGTCGAGTTTGCCCAGGCGGTTAGTTAGACGAGGAGAGTGGGATCCTTGCTCGCTCACAGTTTTTATATTTAAAATTATTCATAATATGCAATGTAATGTTGACGGAACTATTGATGCTAATATACTTTCAACCTATTTTTTTCTTATTCGGTTTTTATGTAGATACTGTTCTTTTTAATATGACTGCTGATTACACTTCAATCAATATTATAAATACATATATATAGAACATTCTAAATGGTTCCAGATTAGTAAGCCGCATTGAACAAAAATTTCTTTGTAGACAATTGGTTACAGAAAGTTTTCCAAGAATATTGTAATCAACAGCAACCGCTATTTAAACTGTTATCAACAAAATCATTTTAATTTTAAGAACAAATCTGAACAAATACAAATTAGGCTGTTTGCAAGATTAACGGAAATAATAATATACATATCCAGATTCCGTATTGCATTGGACATCACTTTTGGAACATCCTTGGAAAGTAATTATTTCTATTACATAGTAGCTTAGCTTCTTATGTACCTACTTTTATTTTAGACATTTTTAATTATTTTTCAAATGTCATCCTTATTTTTGTTCTCTGACAGAGTTTTTCTTATTCAACACATTTGAAAAAAATAGTATCTAACTCTAAATTATTTAATTTATATAAAAAACTTTCGTGAAATATTAAAAAAAAAATTTAAATATTAAAAAATATTAAACATTTTTAAATACAGATGTCCACAACAATCAACAATTTGGTGAATTTAAAAAGGTTCGTGACTATGATGTGGATTGAAAAAAAATGTATATTTAACACATTTTAAAATACTTAATAAATTGGAAATTGTGTAATAAAATGTGAAGAACAATTTTATAATTTTTTAGTTTCAATTGACAACGGAATTTATTAAAAGAGTTCAAGAACGAGAAATCTGATTATTTTTCTTTTTAAATCATCGGACTTTGAATCAAAGCCAATATTGTGAATCCAGTCCCGGCTTCAAATATTTTTTTCTGATTTTTCATTATTGTGTTGAGAAATTTTTCATGAAGTTTGTATGTAGACTATACATTTGACTTTTCATTATTTTAATTTTTATCGTTTCAAACCAATAATGCGATTATTATTGGGATGCATGGCGTATGGTTGATTTTAAAAACGAAATTGACACTCTCGAGAATGTGTTATAAACTTTTTTCCGAAAGTATTTCTATGTGCGATCAAGGTATTATGTTTATGTTTATATATGAATATCCACTAGAGAATCAGTCTAGGTTTATTATATGTCAAACACGAACACAAATTATAGCTGTCCGTTTAAATTTTAAAAATGCGCCTCAATGCGTACGCATAGAGGTGGTGTGATTTACTTGTCGGTGGAGCGTTAATGTCTGTTAACATCATCTTCCTTTTTTCTTTTCTTTTTTTTATAACCAGACAAATATTTATTTAATCTAAATATTTGTTGTGTTCGATTCACTTATATGTATAATACTTATATGAAATTGCCTTGTAATTTGTTCTTGTTTGAATAAAAAATTTCATAAATTTTACAAAAAAAAACTTTATACAAATATACTAGGTCAGGGGGTCATTTTTTTGGTTTTATTTATATATTTTAGGCAAAATGACAAATCGGGCTAAGAAATATAAAAAAATAAAAAACATTCCTAATTTTAAAGGTTTTAATTTGACATTTGTACATATAAAAGTTATTTAATAAAATATACAAAACTAATTTGAAACTACTGCTTAATAAACTTTTATATAATAATTTCAACTTATATTACAACTCAAAGCATAATAAATATTTCGCTAGGAACCACATGAATGAAATCACAATATTGAGCAGTTAGTTGTTTGTTGCGTACGTAAAAGTGCGAAGTTTACTTTTTGATCATTTTGTGTAATGTTGTTTGGAGGCCCCGTAAATTAATATGCCCATGTTAAAAGACCATCCTGACCCCCCCACTTCCTGGGTCTGGCTGCATATAATAATGTTTGAATGGTAGAAAAATAACTTTAGCCTTTAACAATCCTTAATTGTAAAACTTCCAAATCTAAATGATTACTGATCTAAATTAGGTTATTCTTTCAAATTTATTTATATTTACATTATAATTATAATTTATATTTTGTTTTTATTTTGTTTGATTTTTTCTTTTTTGTTTCTGAGATTAAGCATCTCTCTTTTACAATTGTTTGTACAGTTTTAACTTTTAAAACTGACTCGCCGAATTTGAAATTAGTAATTCGAGATCCGATAAGTCTTATTTATTATTTCCTTTCATAATGTTTAATAACTAGACGCAGTGACATGAAACTAAAATTCTGATTCTCATATCATTCTCGTGTATTAATATTAAGCGTGAAAGTGCCAGGCCCGTATGGACGATAACATTCTCAAACATTTGTTACTTTTTTTATTTTTTTGTAATTTCCGTAATTTTCTTTGTACAAATTAAATTTTTTTTAAACTTGATATATTTTCATAAGTGTAATTCTATTGCATCCAAAAATACCACCATATTTGGAAATGGACCTACACACGAAGGAGTGTTCAGAATTTAATGAATTTTATTTAAATTATTTGAATTGTTAATATAATTTCGACACCAATGAAAGATGCAACTAAGAATTTGTAATTGCTTTTATTCTTCTCTAGAGTCTGACGTAATAAAAAACATTTGTCTTATTTTTATTACTAATTAAAAACATTGTAATTTTCAGTTTCACAAACTGTAACTTTAACACTTTATATAAATAATTAATCTTTACTTTCAGATATTTAATGAAACTTTAAAGCTTTTCCTGTTATCACAGTTAAATAGGTATTAAAAGATATTATGTGAAGACTTTGTTATTTGTACAATCAAAATTGGTGGGTTTGGATAGAATAAGCAAATAGCCTTTAAAAGTCTCGAACAAGGAACTGGTTATTCAAACAGTGTAGATCTTTTTCCAAGAGGGCGAGGAACTAGTTATAGTTCTGACCCATTTCTATGTATCGGAATAGTAACTAGTTTGGTTCATATATGTGGCCAACTACGTTTAAATTTTATCATTTTGGAATTAATGCTTGTCAACACATTTGTTCACTGTTGAATCTTCCTTTTTGTCTACAAGATAACTGTTTGAATTGCAAAGAATTTATAACATTTAACAAATTACATTGCCATACAAATAGGAAATGTGTTAAAAACTAAAATTATGTAGCATCATCAATATGTACTTTTTTATTCTCCTCACAAAAAAAAAATAATAAAGGAAAAAAATGTATGTATGATAATGCTACACAGTTTTTGAAGCATGCTGATAAACTTTTTTGTTAAAATATCTAGTTGAAATGATTAAAGTTTAAAAATAACAACCACAGAGCAGGTATGTTCAGAATTTTAGTTATTGAATATTTTAATAAAAAACAATTTTTTGCATATCATTGAAGAGTTGAATCTGTTAATATTTTCTATAGAGTAGAACAAACCTTATGTAATGTTGACAATAAAACCAACATCGACTGCTTCTGAGAGATTTCTCGGAATATGGACTGTTTTCAACTAAGTTCAGAAGTAATATAGGCCCGAAAGTATCACATATACCTATACTTGAAGTTTTGAAATATTATTTCATGGCTGTAGAAAATAAAATAAAACAAATGAACTTTAAGTTATACCTATCCTTTATCTTTTTTTGTGAATATTTCCAAAAATCGTTCCGTATTTCGAGTAGGTACTCGAACTTTATTTCGTCCAATCACCTATTATATTCTATAATTTCTGTTTCATGAAAATTTTGCTATGCTTGTATTATAATTAAAAATAATACCATTATCATAATATATTTTAATACTTTAGGAGGGTATAAATTTATCTAAAAATAACATGCGTACTCTCTAAATTAAATTTAGCTAGAATCCCTAGATTTGATCTAGTTAAACGATTTTTACTGGGAAATTCAATTATTGAAAATAGTTTTATAGTTTCAAAAGTTAGTTCACGCAAAAATCTAGTTCTCAAAAGCTAGATTTCTATGTAAATTTTTACAAATTATTTACCGAAAATTGATTCCATTTCAGATCATTAATATTCCAGTTATTTTGGTAAACTAGATTACAATAACGAAAATTTAAAACTAGAATCTAGTTTTAAAATAGTTTTAGACAAATTTGAAAAATTATTAAAATCTAGTTTCTGCAATTATCATCTATTTCTCCTTGCTAGATTTCAATTATTCATACCAGATTTTTTTGCTGTCTTCGGGATTTGAACTTGCGTCCTTAGAATTCCAAATAACCAACACAAAGAAAATGTGTATACCAAATTCATATTTTCTATTTTATGTACATTTTAAATTTCAATACCGTAGCTGAGTGGTAGTGTTGACGAAGACCCAGGTTCGAATCCGGAAGAAGGCGTAAGAAATAAAATTATAATTTAATAAAAATCTATTAAAGAAATTGTAATAAAAAAAAAAATTACATTAAAAAAAAACACATACACTTCAGCCTTTCATTAGGAATATAAAATAATTTATTTGTACGTCTTTAAATCTAAAGCATTTGCAGAGATACGAAGGTTGCGTACTCTCTAAATAATAAATAATCATATGGCTCTGTTTCTAAAATTTCTTAAAAATTTATAAGAATTCAGATGTTATCAATGTTATTTTAACCGTTATTTTTGAGTAAGTAAATGTCTAAAGTCTAAATAATTTTTTTTGTTTGAAGTTAATTTATAAAACTTTTTAATGCGTATGGGATCGGTATGTTGTATTTAGTGCTATAGAATTTAGATCACTAAATGGATTATTATATGCGTCAATACACATGCAATCATTTAGAATAGATGCACTGCGTGAATAATGAAATCATTTAGATGCATCAGCGTAAATAATGAAATCTAAATGATATTACGTAATACCCAATATCTCTCACAATATTTCAATACAGACAAATACAAAAAAAGATGAAAAAAATGAGAACTGCGTAATTCATGCACAAAAATAATATCACTCGCACTCACAATATTTCAATACAGAATATAACAAAAAAACAAAATGAGAAAAAAAATCTCTTCACATATAACAAACACATGTATTGCTAAATAAAATAAAAATGAGCACTCAATACCAGAGTTCATTAAATTATCTTCAAAAGAAAAAGCAAGGAGAAGATAACGATAATATTTCTACTTTTTTTCTTTTATCTCTAAAAGAAAGAGAAATTAAAATAAAATGTAAATAAAGAAGAAGATAAAAGAAGAAAAATAAACAAAGTAAAGGGAAGATAATTTATTTTTTTCAAGCAATATTTCTTACCTCTTCTACCTCTTTTTCTATAACTTCGTGTTTAAATATAAAAATAATACCCAAAAATTTAGTTAACATATATTATAATCTACTATTAACGTCTTCTTTAATAATATTACCTCTTTTTATTTTTCAGGAACAATAGTAATTTTTTTTTCGTTTCGAGTCACGGAAACTAGAATTAACTGTCAGTTACTAGGATTACAAAACTTAATGCGAATACTTTTATTCAAAGCGTTAGTAGTACAACAAATGAAATAAAAAAAAAAAAGTTGGCAAATAATCTTACTTTTAGAGAATTTTACGTTGAAACATTGATATCGTTAAAACAACATTCAAAATTTTAGTCATTGATACACGAATACAATGAAGAATTTCATTGTCTTCAAAAAATAAAAAATAAAACTCTGTTAAAGACCCAAGTTCGAGTAAGGTGACGAGCCAAGCTACAAAAATCTGTTAAACTTTTTCAAATAGGACGTCTATTTACTGAGAAATCGTAGCAAACGTCAAAACAAATGGTATCGAGTCACGGCGAAACAGAGCCATATGTATTTTAATACTTCTGTATGTACGAAATTTATATCAATTTTGTTTACATTAATTTGGAATTGCTATTCAGTTTTTTTTGCGGTTCAGTAGATACAGCTTATTTAAAATAATTCCAAGATTATTGTCTCAAATTGAAACATAAGTTCAATAAGATACAAAACAACTGCGTTTGTTATTCATCTATAATCTATATACTATAAAAAATTATGTGCAATGATACATTATGCTTACATAAATGAATTATGGTTGTATATAAATAAACATTATATAATTCAGTACCTGTGCGTACATATTATACTTAAATACAAAAGTTGTTTATAAATATAAACATAATACTGTCAAAATTCATTTCATGTTTCGTAAATAGCAAAGATCTTTTTTATCAAGTCGAAGAAGATAAAATATTACTAATTCAATTTCAAGCTAATTATAATAACTAAGAAAAATAAGTATAAAAAATATTTACAAATTTTCAAACGCTTGTAATTTATTTTTTATGTAATTAAAACTACATACATATTTAGTTTTATGATTTACGAACTGAAAATTATAATAAGAGTTACAAAATTCCCATTTAAAAAACACTTTAACCTTTTCCCGGTTTTCCAATCTTTCTTTCCCTAAAAATCTTATCCGAACTTACGACAAATTAAAATAAAAAAAGAAGCCGAATCGGTGCAATCGTTCTCAAGTTATGCGCATACGGACAACATTTAATTTTAAATTATACAGATAACTGGTCCCCGGCGTGTTCTTTTAAATATATTTTTCATTGTACGTGTATCTAATTTTTTTATTGAATTAATTTTAATAATCGGATATAAAAAAGCAATGGTCTATGCCACGATTTTGTTGCGATTTTCTATTAGATTTGGATGGGTTAGTCGCGAACGATATGAATGGGCAATGGTCTATAAGACATCCGTACTCGGAAAAACATTCAGAAGGGGATGAATTTTTTTTTTAATTGATAATTTTCGCTGTTTTTTGCGGGTTCTGATGGAGGGATGGTCTTCGACACATCTATATCTTAAAATCTTTACATAAAAAATAAAACATCCAATTTGGGTTTTTTCGCGGATTTTGTCGCGACTTTCAGTTCAGATTTGAAGACAGTTAATTTTATTTTAAATTTATAATTTTTGCGGTTTTCGCGAGTTAGAAGCGATCGGAGCAGCAGAAAACCGGTTCGTAAAAAAACATCTAATTCAGGTTTTTTCGCATTTTTTATGGCGATTTTCCAGTGAATAGCAACGATCATATTTGAAGGGCGTAAATTATATTTTAAATTTTTCTACTACGAGGTTTTTCGAAGTTTTCGCGATTACCACCTTTTTTTTTTTTCAAAAATTGTACTACCCGCATCACCTTTTCCTTGCCGAGAAACACATTATGCGTGAAATTTCATGACAATCGGATGTACAGTTTTTAAATACATCCAGCCATTTTTTTTAGTTGATTTTGATTGTAAGTATCTACGTTGATTTTTTCCTTTTGCCAGTTGAAAGATAATGTTTATGCAAAATCCACTTTAAAATCACAGTATTAAGAACATATTACCCTATCCAAAACATAAAGTCTAATGCCTTGGACAAACTGTAACGATTTATTTCAACTTTGTTACATCAGTAAGAAAAAACAGCACTTTCAGGTTTGTCAAGTATACTTTCGGAAGAAAAACAAGCAAAATTCAGAATGCATACGGAAAAAGAATTATGATGAATATCTCTTCCAAACTAATACACTAATAAAAGAATTAAATTCAAGGAATAAAATGATAATATTAAACTTCCAAGCAAGAAAACAAATACGTAATTCAAGCAAAAGCCTATTAGTTAATATAATCATAAAAAAATAGTATCTTCTTTGTGAAATAACAAGGGATATATGCATATATGTATGTGGATATCTTAATAATAATAGTTACTACATGATTATAATGTATTTATGAATTATTATTTACTATAAAAGAGAGAGATTTTGTTATCGAAAGAAAATTTTAATATAAATAAATTTTAAATGCTTGTTCATATGGAAATTATAATAACAAAAAGAAAAAAAGTTTTTGTTTTTTCCCTTTTGAATTTTCTTTTAACCTGTTGTACTGTATGGTAAACAAGTCTTCAGCTTTTTAACCGTTAATACCTGAATGTTCATTTTATTTGGTAAAAACTTCTTTCTTCCCATTTTTTTTCAGTTTGTTATTTTCATTCGAAGATTAAAGACGTGTTGTAAATATTCGATTTTTTTTTTTTTTTTATATAATAAGATTTTTTATTACTGCAGATTTTTTTTGTAAGTTTGTTTATGCAAAGTTCATTTAAACACATTTTAAAATCTTGTTTGTAATAATCAAATTAATAAAAAATTAAAAGAAAAATAGCTTAGAAAAATCTCTTTATAGCTATTAAAAAAAAAATTGTTTTGAAAATATATGTACATATATTAATTAAAAAAAAATAAAATAAAAAAATCTTAGAATAATAAAGACAAAAAAATTCATCCCATTATTAAAAAAAAAAGTTGAAAATAATGAAAAACTTATGGATAAAAAGTTTTTCACTAATTCTTGGGATAATATTTCTCGTAACTCTGGCGCACGGTAAGAAACAATCACACGAATATTTTAGTTAAGCTACTTCAAAAATGACTCTAATTAGGCTTGCCAGGTGTACGTTATTTAAACGTACCGTACGTTATTTTGGCATACAAAATTAGAATGTACGTTATACCCGAAATTTGTGAAAACGTACCCAAAGGTACGTTTTTTACTGATTATTTTTAAAGTTGAAACAAATTTTTAAAAATTGTTGTAATTTAAACCGAAGAAGATAATAAATACCCGAAAAGGAAAACATAAATTTACCATTTTCGTTTTACGAACACACTTTCGTTTATATTATAATGCTGGCTCGTTTATATTATGCAGCGTTTTTGTTTGAAGGATAGAATTACCCATTTGTTTATTTAAAGGGTTCTGTCATAATTATAAAAAAAATTTCGCAATGGTGCTATATTTAATTCAATTTTTTTTTATAAAATGAAATTCAATTATATAACATTTACCTACATTTTGTTTTCTTTTTTATGCACTTAAATTTTTGTGGGTACGTTTTTTTAGAAATTTTTATCTGGTAAGCCTAACTCTAATATACATTAAATTTCACGTTGAAATTTTGGTAATTTTATTTTAAATTTATAATTTTGCGATTTTTTGCGGTTTTCGCGAGTTAGAAGCGATCGGAGCAGCAGAAAACCTGTTCGTAAAAAAACATCCAATTCAGGTTTTTTCTCATTTTTTATGGCGATTTTCCAGTGAATAGCAACGATCATATTTGAAGGGGGTAAATTATATTTTAAATTTTTCTACTACGAGGTTTTTCGAAGTTTTCGCGATTACCACCTTTTTTTTTTCAAAAATTGCACTACCCGCATCACCTTTTCCTTGCCGAGAAACACATTATGTGTGGAATTTCATGACAATCGGATGTACAGTTTTTGAATACATCCAGCTGTATTAGTTGATTTTGATTGTAAGTATCTACGTTGATTTTTTCCTTTTGCCAGTTGAAAGATAATGTTTATGCAAAATCCACTTTAAAATCACAGTTTTACGAACATATTACCCTATCCAAAACATAAAGTCTAATGCCTTGGACAAACTGTAACGATTTATTTCAACTTTGTTACATCAGTAAGAAAAAAACAGCACTTTCAGGCTTGTTAAGTATACTTTCGGAAGAAAAACAAGCAAAATTCAGAATGCATACGGAAAAAGAATTATGAAGAATATCTCTTCCAAACTAATACACTAATAAAAGAATTAAATTCAAGGAATAAAATGATAATATTAAACTTCCAAGCAAGAAAACAAATACGTAATTCAAGCAGAAGCCTATTAGTTAATATAATCATAAAAAAATAGTATCTTCTTTGTGAAATAACAAGGGATATATGCATATATGTATGTATGTGGATATCTTAATAATAATAGTTACTACATGATTATAATGTATTTATGAATTATAATTTACTATAAAAGAGAGAGATTTTGTTATCAAAAGAAAATTTTAATATAAATAAATTTTAAATGCTTGTTCATATGGAAATTATAATAACAAAAAGAAAAAAAGTTTTTGTTTTTTTCCTTTTGAATTTTCTTTTAACCTGTTGTACTGTATGGTAAACAAGTCTTCAGCTTTTTAACCGTTAATACCTGAATGTTCATTTTATTTGGTAAAAACTTCTTTCTTCCCATTTTTTTTCAGTTTGTTATTTTCATTCGAAGATTAAAGACGTGTTGTAAATATTCGAATTTATTTTTTTTTTTTTATATAATAAGATTTTTTATTACTGCAGATTTTTTTTGTAAGTTTGTTTCTGCAAAGTTCATTTATAATTCATTTTGGAAGAACTAAAAATAATATTGAAAACATTTAAACACATTTTAAAATCTTGTTTGTAATAATCAAATTAATAAAAAATTAAAAGAAAAATAGCTTACAAAAATCTCTTTATAGCTATTAAAAAAAAAATTGTTTTGAAAATATATGTACATATATTAATTAAATAAAAATAAAATAAAAAAATCTTAGAATAATAAAGACAAAAAAATTCATCCCATTATTAAAAAAAAAAAAGTTAAAAATAATGAAAAACTTATGGATAAAAAGTTTTTCACTAATTCTTGGGATAATATTTCTCATAACTCTGGCACACGGTAAGAAACAATCACACGAATATTTTAGTTAAGCTACTTCAAAAATGACTCTAATATACATTAAATTTCACGTTGAAATTTTGGAAACGCTCCAAAAATATTTTTTATTAATAGATCTTAATCATATATTTAATGCTTAAAATGTAGTAAATAAAATGCATGCTCGTAAATTGAAATCAAAATAAATTACATAAAAAAAAACTTTTAAAATTTAAAATTAATTAAAATATTACTTAAATATTTATATTTAGAGTTTAAAATAATTATTAGAAAAAAAATCAAGATAAACAAAATATCGGTGAAAATATTAAACAGTTTTAAAAGTTATATTTATAAAAGTTATATATTGCATTAATATTATGCAATAATGGTACAAGAAACTGCACATAATGTATGAGTATTTATGTGTATATGCAATGATCATCATGTTTAAAAAATATTTATGTATCGGCATCAAAAAATACATATATAAAAATATATGCCGCGATATCTCGAAATGTTCTAATTTTCACTGCGAGCGTCCAACGACGTTGAATTTATCACATTCCCTTTCATTGCATATATTTTAACTTTTTTATGACAAATTAATAATCTAAATTGTAGATAGCAAATTGTTTATTTCAAAATATATGTATTATGTTATTATGTATCTAGTAGTTCTTTTGAATTAATGTTAGAAGTTTCTAAATAAAATAATTTGTTGATCTCACTCAAAGAAAAATATATGTACAATTATAACAAAGCCACAGAAAATAAAGTGTCTAGGTTTTCTTTCATCATCATTATTTTATTTTATTGTCATTTGATTTTATGTTGGGTATAAATTTCGCAAAAAAACTGAAAATTTACATATCTTCACCTAGATTCCATAATTTTCCATCTCTTTTCTATTATTCCAATGTAAATTGTAGGTACATAATAAATTAAAATTATAATTCAATTTTCCTTTTATTTTGATTGAACACAAAAAAACAATTGAAAAGCAAAGAAAAATAACTTTTAGAAAATATTTCACACAAAAAATTTTAACACATTCCGTTAACAATATTTTAAACAAGTATATTCTCACGTTGAAAAAATGCAACTTCTATTGAAAATTAAGTTACTTTATAATTTTTTTTTAATTTGCAGTATTTTCTTAATTGTTTATTACTATACAATAGCCCTTATCATGGAAGACGCTGTCGCCGTCGCCAGTCGCCAAAAGCGAGAATTTGGTATCATGGAAGTCGCTGTCTGGGCGACACTAGACGACACTAGACGACAATCAATTCAAAATCCATATTATTGAAGTCGCTCTTGTCGCCTTTTTAATAAATTTACTTTCGGCTGCTTTCAAGTAGACGACTAGTAGAATTTTTAGCTCCGATTTGCCATATTTTTGGAGAGGTAGAGGCGGTCCCCAAAATGTCAAATCCAAAACGGTTTTCATGAGAGAGCCCCCGTTTGAGAAATATGGACCTCCAAAGTTTTCAATTAAAAAAAAAATGTTAGGTACAAGAACTAATAATGAAAACTTCGAAGAATTTGTGCGGGGCCACGCAAAAAAAGGTGATGTCGTCCTCGCTGTGCGAAAAAACTTCATTTACATTTATCAAGAAAAAAGTTAATTTGGTAGGATCTAACATTACGAAAAAAAACGACTTTATTCATATATAAATTATGACATAATTCATTTGTATGGAGGAATAATGTCGTTTTTTCGTATAAATTATTTCGGGACCCCCATTTATAGTTAAATTTTTTCTTGTCAAATTTCTTGACGCTCGTTCGAATTAAAATGAATTGTTTGATGAATTTTGTTATTTAAACATACATAAATACATAGTTATATGTTACAGGTTCAAAAATTATTATGACTGACATTTTTTTAAACATTTCCCTTTCCAAGTATTTTATGGTATTTCGAGGCAACTGAGAGAACATTTTCTATAATAAAATACAGTTTATTTCAAGAAAAATTTCAGTTTGTATAAATGATAAAAAATAAAAGGCGAAAAAAAATTAGTTCTACTTATAGTAGAAGAAGTAGAATAAATAATAATTGAATATGTGATTAAAATATAGTTATAATTTATATATATATATAAAAGATGGCTGCATGCGCATACCTACATTTGTTTATTTTATACATATTTTATAAAATTTTGTTCATGTGCAATAAAATAAAAAAATTATTGTCCTTTTATAAATGATAAAATAAAACCCGTCTCTGGTGTTCGATATCGATATACACTTTCGAAGTGTCGGTCGAACAGAAAAATTGGTCAATAACCCAACAGATAACTGGCCGGTGCGGCTTTTATTCAGCGACATCAAGTAGACTATGAAAAAAAAGCTTATTTCTCGATCATTGTTGACATTAGTGCAGTGGCGTAGTGAGCTTAACTCGCGTCCGGGACGCAATACCTTTTTAGTCCTCCCCATTCGAAAACCATTATTATATGTAAAATATACTCGCAAATTTATAAATAAATAAAGTAAAATAAATAACTCAAGCTAGACTTTAAATTTGAGATACAAAATGTAGTTGAGAAAACAAGACTAGATTTTGAAATGTATATGATCATCTAGAATTTGTTCAAAAGATACCTATTATTGATTTTCCATATTTATAAAGAAATATTTTAAAAACACGCAGTTTTAAAGCAATAAAAAATTAAATATTTATTATCTCTTTGGAGATACATATATTTAAACATAATATGATTATAATACTAATTACTATGTATAAATTTTCCTTGCTTTTGATGAAGCAAATTTATCAATAATATCATTAAAGTTGATCATTTCAAATTTTTCTCTTTCCACACTTAAAAATTGCTTGACATTTCTCTAACACAACAATAAAATTTTGTAAATTAAAAGAAAAACAAATTCGAAGACGTGCCATTTCTATTATGAATATATTATTACAGTTTGATTTAGACAATTAGTGTTCCGTTTTTTCCTTTTTATTTACGAATTAATATTTATTATATTACACTGGCACAAAATTTAAAATATATTTTCCAGAAATCAATAATAATAAAAATAAAAATTATCCTGCAATTTTTTGTTTTGACGTGCCATTTCTATTATGAATATATTATTACAGTTTGATTTAGACAATTGGTGTTCCTTTTTTTCCTTTTTATTTACGAATTAACATTTATTATATTACACTGGCACAAAATTTAAAATATATTTTCCAGAAATCAATAATAATAAAAATAAAAATTATCCTGCAATTTTTGTTTTACGGACCATTTGGCGCCTTTGAGTAGCGCCCGGGGCATGATGTCCCTTGCCCCCCCCCCCTCCCTCACTACGCCACTGCATTAGTGGAACTACGCCTTAACATTTTAAAACATTATTATTATTTGTCCTTTCCCAAAAAATGAAATTTATTTTATGTATAAAAGTATTTCTAAATCCTTCTTTAATAAATGTTTATTGTCCTCATCTGTCTTATGTATAGTATAAAACGAATTTTAAATTTATCCGGGTGATGAACTAAAAATATCAAAGTAACTTGGATCACCGTGATATGCGGACAATAACTTATTCAGGACTAGATATTATATTCAATGAACACTGTCTTTCAAATAATATCATTAAAAATAACCATCTACAAAAAAAAATACTTTATTCTCTTTAACAGAAAATTATTATATACACAAAATTCCCACAAAAAGAAAGAAATGAAATATCGCTCTAGTTTTCGTAAAAATACATTCACTTTACATATATACGAACATATAACAATATGTTTGTACGCTGTGTTCAGTAATTTTATTTTATGAGTGCATACATAAATTATTTTTCATAACGATTTTTTTTAATTAAAGTTGTCTACAGCTCATAAGTTTTTAACACTTAGAAAAATGATTTATATAAAAAAAAAACTCCGCTCAGTCACTAAATCGTCTTTCGTCAGATGGGAGCTAACGAAAAAGTAGAGTTTAAAAATTAAAAAAAAATTTTATAGTAAAATTGCTCTAGGTTTTTTTGATAATATATAGCAGGGGTGTCAACTGATTTTTCTATAAGATCTACTTCGCGCAGTAAAAATTCTCTGCGATCTACTAAGAAGTAAGAGAGAGGAGAAGGCAATATTTAGGGACCCAAATTCTAAGTGTTCGTCTGTTAAATTAGTTCGGTATTTCGACTTTATTATTTTCATTTGTGAAAATGCTGATTCGCACAAATATGTCGAACCAAAACAGGGGTATAAATTTTCATCACATTTTTTTAAGATTCGGGAATTTATCTTCCGCTAAATATTTCCAGAATTTATCTTCGGAAGATCTTGCTTTAATATAAATATCATTTTGTAAAGTAATAATTTCTGCTCCATATCAAAAATGGTTGAAAGGTTTTCTGCAATTGTTTCTGCTTTAATATTACGCATAAACTCATAAATAAAACTACATTATCAAGTTTTTTAAAATCTTCGATACGGTTACCGAATCCTTAAATAACGTTCTTAATTTCTTTGATATATTTATTTTGATCATAATTAGTAGAAGCAGAACTTTTTGATTGTGCCAACATGTTTGGAAAATTAAATAAATTTTTTTGATTCTTGAAATTGAAAATGGCAATTTGAAAGGAAATAAATATCTGAAATCTGAATATTTATTGACGATCGACCTAAAATCATTACGCGGTCGACCGGTAGATCGCGATCGACGTTATTGACACCCCTGATATATAGGAACCTTATCAGTTTATTTACTTTATTTACATTATGTACCTAATATATGTCACATTGATATTTGATATAGATATGTATTTACTTGATCTAAAAACAATAATTTGACGTATGAAATGTACAGGATCAAACAGATTGGAAGAAGATCTAAAGGTCATGCTACTAATCAACACAATGTCGGACGAAAAAATTTAGCTAATTAATGTATTATTTCCTTTAATCAGTATTAAACCAACAGATTGCTCCGAAGTTTTCACTTAATTTACATATAAACCGATATAAGATTTTTATTTTTTATTTAAAGTTCACTTTACACAAAGAAAACTCTTTTGTAATTGCACGTAACAATATATAATTCGTCAGCCCGCAATTATATTGTCGTACATCACAAATCCAAAAAAAATAGTTGAGAATGCCATTACACTCAAAATTTTAGCAGCTTTCGACGTAGCTAATCGGAGAGCTTCTATCTAGTCTAGTTACTGAGATATAACAGCTCGATTTTGTCGTACACGCCAAAAAAATTGAAGAATTTATCACAATGTGTCGTACGTGCAAAATTTTCGGATGTACGACAAAATTCTATAGAAAATGATTGAACCAGATGTTCACAATTATTTTGTAGTACGTGTTCAATCAATAATAGACGTAATCACAATTTTCTATTGCAATTATTTTATTCTACGAGCATTATTTAAAATAAACGACAAACTAATCGCAAAAGACTAAAGAATTATTTTTTCGCACGTGTTTGTAATCTACTTGGATTAAATAGAAATTAATATATCTCCTAATTTAGATGATAGGGTTGAAATAGAGTTGAGTTTTCGTCGAGAAATTTCATATCAAAAATCAACTCAACGAAAACTCAACTCTGTTTCAACCCAATCATGTCAAGTGGGTAATAGTCTCGTGTTAAAGTAATTCGCTTAAAAAAATTATTATTTTCGAAATATTATGAAGTCACCAGATTCCGATTTGCCTCCAGAATTATTAGGGTAAGTCTAAACCATTCATTATAATTATTTCTTTTTGATAATTACGAAGATTTTTTAAAAATGTTTTTAAAACAGATTAATGGATCATATATTCTGCGAGGAAAACGAGGCTTATAGTCCTAACACAAAACGTATAAATATTATTTTTTCGCTTTTATTAGTCGAAATTTAAATAAAGCCATTCATTGTTAAAACTTCATTATTACACATAACATTTAAATTCAAATGAACCCCAACAAGAACAGGAGCAGCACGGTAAATTTTTTAATTAAATTAAGTTTCACTACAAATTTCTATTTGAATCTTTTCTTTTTTCAGATAATTTCTCTGATAAAAATAATTTACTTTTCGTAAGTATTCCTTCAAGCTACATCTCTTCAATTTCTTAATATTCTTCGTAAGCAATCAAATGTTTTATTATAAATAACGTTATTTTTTTATAGCTAAGCCTGTGAAAATACAACATAAATGTGCTTTAACCGAATTAAATTTTTATTATAATTTTTGTTGAAATTAATCTGTGTATGTTTTTTTTAAAACAATAAATTTCTAATTAATAATATCGTAAATGTATAATAAAATCGAAATGTTTTTAATATTTTTTTATGAATAGTAAGTAATTTTATTTATAATATTTGTTTTATATAAATTCATTAATAACTAAATATAATAGTTAATAAATTATTATCATTGCCTAGCACGAAGCATGACTTTGTCGTATGTGTATGGAGATAAAAAAAACATCGTCAAAATGGCATATACGACAAGGCAGTCATTTTATTAAAAGACTGTTTACTCGGAAGTTCGACTATAAAAATAATTTTTTTTTTATTTTAAAATATTGCCAATGAACCAAGGCTGTATTTAGAATAAAAAAAAAATATTTTTTTTCAGCTTAGTTTTCAGTTTCAGAGCTTCAAACTTCAACTTCGATTTCCCAAATAATGATTTTATGGATATGCGACAACATAATTGCGGACTGACGAATTATACTTTTCTATTTCTTACCCACCCAGCATCCACATAAATTTCTAGCCCTCCACAAAGTACAAAAACATTCAGAGCACATCGTAGTCATAAAAATCATAAAAAATGTATAAAACTATATGAAAATTCGTATAGAAAACTTAAAGATTGGCTGTAAAATAGGATTAAAAACAAACAAATAACGATTCAATTATTAAATTCAATTTAATTAATTAATATTAATTAAAAAAAAATTTGCTTTATTATCTCTTTTTACAAATCAATTTTCAATTTTTCATTAGGTATTTTCATATAAATTTTTTTTGTTATGATTCTTTTCCTTACGAGATTTTGTTTTTTTTTACATATACAAGACGTCGTGAAATTTATGTCGGTAGTGTCTCATTAATGTTTTAAATAATTTAAAATTAATAGACGCAATTAACCTTGAGAGAAATTTGTATACCCAATTTTTAGGCAACCTGTAAAACTTCAATACAAATACTAAGATATCGATAGCATTTCCAAGTTAAGAAAACAGAATGGTCAAAAAACGTCACTCCAAGTGAGTTGTCTTAACATAAAATTCACATAATGGTATTTGTTAGATACAGATAATAATACCTATAATCTTTAAGGCAGTAAAAACAAATAAAGCCCACAAAAAAATCGTAATAACAAATGCAAGAGGTCAAAATTAAGTAAACTTATTCAAAATCGTCTTAATAAAATATTAAAAATTACATTATTTTGTCTTGAAATTAAGTTCCCGAAAAATTTATTATAAAGTTTTACTATCTTACGTACTAATAAAACTTAACAATTCAAGACCTTAAATACGTCACAAAAATATATTCAAGAAAACATTCATAAATAATTTGCGCGCGTCTATAAAATTTAAATTTCTTTTTTTTGACTTTTTTTTGACAATAATCGAGGCATTTTTGGCAATAATCGTTACACTTTTGACACTTACATTTTTTTCACTCTCAATCACAATGCCTCTAAACAAGTTTCAAAATGTCTTCAAAAAGATTAAAAATTTAGTATTTAAAAATTCGGTAATTTACCGGTTAATCGGTTCCATGAAAACTTTTTATCGAATTACCGGTAATTTCAAAAGTCGGTAAATTTGCATGCCCTACTTGGGTTTCACGATAGGTATATTGAAACAGTATTTAATCAAATGTAAGTGAAGATAGTTCCACTGAAGTTTTCATTTTAAACCACAATACAGCGAAGTTTGGGTTCACACCTATTTACCTATAAGTCTTGAAAATACAAAAATGTTCGCATTTATGGAAATTGTGATTTATAAGAAAACAATTCCTTGATTTTATTTTTACGAATAGTTATTTAGCATTACAGCTATCGAAGAAAATAAAAATTGCGGAAAATTCTAAATTACTGATATTTATTTTGGTCAGGTTTGTATGCAAGGTATACTTTACAAAAATTATATAAAAAAATAGAAGCAGAGAAGAAATTGATACAAAATTTTTGTAAACATATTCTTAACTAATAAAATAATAAAGTTAGTTTCCATATAAAATTAAACCTTGTACATTAAGCCACTGCTAGCTTCTGGAGGTGACATGATATATAAATATGATTTAGCTTTGATTAGGTTGCACGGGATACTTTACATCAAATTATGTAATTGTCACGTTGGTATTTAAATATGTGTATTATGTTAAAAATTTATGTTTATGTAATAAAATATTACTTTCAAATTCGCATGCAAAAAAATTAAATGTAACTACAACAGAAGTAAATCATTATCCGTGAATTCATACATTGCTTTTATAATTACTTTTTATAATCATTTTTTTATAATTAAGTTTTTTCTTCACATTTTTAGTTCAACTCATAATAATCTTTTTTTGATAACAACTTTCCTCGAGGCTTTGTTCCGCATATTTTACAAGCAAAGTTTGGAATCATATTGTTAATGATCGTCTAGTTTTATTTTTAAATATTATTTTCGTTATTTGTTTAATATAATTATAGTCTCTTTATTTTTATATGGTATAAAACACAATCCTCTTTGTACTGTGCATAGAATGAATTACAGCGATTTTTTGTACCTAGTAAAATGCTTTATTTCAAACTTTAAAAAAAAAATTAGAATACAATAAAACAGTAATACAATAATAAGAGTTACGAACACGATACGTACTATAAAATTGTTCGTATATCGAATATTCGTATAGCGAAGCCAATATTAGTATGACATTCTATTGAAAGTAAATAGATATGTTCCAGTGAATAAAAAAAATCGGCAAACGAGACCAGTATAAGTATAAGATTAGTATAAGATCGTATTAAACATTAATAGATGCCTATAAAATTAATACATATCTAAAAATTTCGTTCTACGAAACCCTATTGTTATAAAACATTTAAAACAATTTTATAAGAAAACAAAAGAAACAAAATTTATTTATTTTCAAAATAAAATAACATTATTCATTCAGTAAAGCGAAATTTGGTAAAACGAGCGTTCGTAAAGCGGGGGACAGATTACTGTACAAGTATCAGATATCGATTTGATAAGTTAGTGGTTCTAAGTTATAAGTTTCGTCGTTATAAGTTATTTTTTATTTTATTATTATTCTTTTAATAAATGAAACAGCATAAATGATTATGATTAGTTATTATGGTTTACGGTAACATGATCTTAAGTTTGAAAATCTTGTTTTTTAATTGTTTATTTTGCAAAATATTAATTTCAAAATCTTTAAATTTATGACCCTAAGATACATGAAATTTGCCTTTTTTGAAAATTATATTTATAAAATTTTGAACCAGAAATTGGAAATAAAAAATAGTGGCTTACTTTAGTCAATCAATTTAAATATTAATTGTACTCCAAAATATCGAAACATTTAAATATTTCTAATTCAAATCTAACAATAAAAAAAAAGTTTTGCAGCGTCTGACGCGCGGCAGCGTGCACCTTGTCGTTAATAATCATGATTTTTAATTATGTACTTTTAATTGGTTTTAATATTGATATTGTTTTTGAAATACTTTTAAATATTAATTTTTCTACTTTTATTTGTTGAAATTATTTGGGAAGGAAAACGTTACCCAGACATTTCCTTAAATAACACCACTGGCTTTACAAAAACCATTGTAAACAGGTAGTTAGCAAAATGAAGAAATCGGATTTAATATAATTTTCCAGAAAAACAAAAGCACTATATAGAAACATAGTTGTGTCAGAAGCATAAATTGTGAATAAAGAAGAGACAAAAAAAGTTTTTCTGCGTGCTTCATATTTATTAATGACTAAAATTAAAATTAAATATTTCAAGATAAAGACAAAATTTAATTAATTTTTTTTTGTCATTTCAAACTTTACAAACCATTTTACTTGCAATATTTTTGTGCATCCTGGTTTTAAGACGAGTCAATTGCTGGTATGATACTTATGTGATGAATATCAAAGAATACCATTGAAAATGTTTGTCAATTATATTAATAAAAACGAATAATTTTATTCCATCTACAATTTTCATTACATTTTTTATTTATATTTTTTTCTAATAAGCAAAAATGATAATATAAAACAAAAGTAAATAACTATAAGTTTGACATTCCACGTTAAAAAAAATACTTATTGTTTAATATAATAGAAATGGAGTTTATTTGATAAATAAAATCGGAGAGAAATAATAATTTATGCTAAAAAATTTAGATTTTTTATTTACTTCGCTTTGTTTTTTTTTTGTAATTTTAACTTTTGAGTAAAAATTTGGCTAACCACGAGCCTTACGACTTCTTAATTTTATTTTCATATTTTTTGATCAACATTTTGTTTAACACTGAAGATAATCACCAAAAATGTCTAGTCGTCAAAATTAAGAACCGGTTTGATTTAATCGAAGACACAAGAACAATATTATGAAAATATCTTACAAGAAATGGACAGTCTAGCTCTAGACAGTATAGTGAAGAAATGGCTCAATGGTTGAGCTCGATCACTACAAAACATCACAATTTAAAAACCTCAAACCAATAATAATTTATATAGAATGCGATGATTATACTTGAACATAAGATTTTTTTTTACAGAACAGTAATAATAAAACATATATATACATTTTAAACATTAATATAACATGCGTAGAAAGCTTCGCTTCGTCGTGTAAACACACTCTACTTTTTTTCATTTATTTATTCATTTCAAATGTAAAAGTAACAATATAACTAATTAAATTTAACAAAATAAAAACTAAAAAAATCAGAGAAAAGTAAAAATTATTCACAATAGTATCAAAAAATGAAAACATTAATTTATTGAAGAAAAAAATAGAAACAAAGTAAAATATACTGATACCATTAATTTGAGTTCGTCAAACAAATATAAAATTGAGTTTTAAAAGAAGGACTATCGAAACTATTTGGTTGAAGTGGAAAATGGAATGGGAAACTTTAAAAATACATAAGTAACAAATTTATTGTTTCAAAAACACTTACCATGGTATACACATTTCGATATCTAAAACAAGTTTGCTCAATTTTCGAGTTATCAACAATAATTCTATTTTAATTTAATAACGAAGAGTTGCATCAGTAAATACATTGAGGGTTCACATTAGAAATAAAAAGGCACTTAGAATGTGTCCTGATGTAGTTGCTCTGAATCCAGCTGTTAATGTAGTTGCGGTAGTCGATGTTGTTGTCTTTAGTGTTGATGTAGCGTGTTACTTTATATTAAGTGTTAAGCTTTTTGAGCTCAAAAACGAACCGAGAATTGCACAAGCTAACCTATCTTGTTTTGACATAATAATATCAACATGAGAACAATTCATTTCGGAATGGAAAATAAAATTTCGGATTGTATATTTAAAAAAGATAAAAAAACCAATATATGTAATTACAAAAACGATACGAAAATTGCGCAAGGCAAACTAACTTTTTTTGGCATAATAACACAACACCTAAACGATTTCGAATTGCATGATATTAAAAAAAGCTAAAAAAAAAGTTGTATAAAATAAATGCTGCAAAAACTGAAAGAGAAAATAAAATTATTCAATATTTATTCAGAAAACTGATTCATCATTGTGTACATTTTGATAATTAAATGTTTCCTTAACTTAATTTAATGTTAATTGAATAAATTTCTTAATTCAAATTAATAGGAAAGTTTTATTGAAATTACATGTTGAAAATATTGGTGGTAAAACAATTAACAATTTAGTTTTGTTTTTCTGTTCTATATAAAATTAGGGGATGAACATTGTCAGTGATTTTTTGTCCGCCCGATCAATAACATAAGTCCGCGCTGAAAATTTCCAATTTGCTGTGCCTACTAGAGAACGATTCAAATCACTTGCCAAACCGTTATGTAAGTAAAGCTTTCTCTTTCCATTAGAAAAAATATATTGTTTTTTCAAAGACGAATAATATTTCAGTTTCCAATCATTTTAAAAAGAGCTTTACATATTGAGTTGCATCTGTAATCTGGATTTTGGGGGAAAAAATTATTTACAAAATTTTTTTTTTTATTATAGGCATTTCAGAAGCAACCTTATTTAAGTTTTTTGATTAAATCAAAATAAATGTTGAAAATAGGCCATATACAATATTACTAATTAATTCTAACCGATAAAAATTTTTATGTATTGTGACACCAAAGATAGAAGCTGCTAAGCAAAAATTCATTGACTTATCAATCTTTCAGGAACAATTCTAAAAAACTTCATATATTTCCTGAATTCCCTGCGAAGTTGCAATAAAAATGTATACTTTTTTAAAGCAAAAAGTACTTTACTTAATATAAATTTAAGCCTTTGGATTGGAGTTAAAACCTATTAAGTTAAACATATTAGTATATTATATTATTGAAAAATATGGCCTTAAATTCAAAATAAAGTAATGTACGGTATTCTATTAATGTAATCCAATTCCGTATTTTTTGCTTTAATAACAAAAATAACCTTAAACAGATGACATTTTAATGTTGATAAACTGTAATATTTTGCAATGAAAACAAAGTATTATGTAAAATTATAATAGTTATTAATTGTAGTTTAAATAAGGAGAAAATTCACAAAAAAAAAAACTTGTATCCGATTAACTTTCACTCTTGTTGAATATATATTTTAATACGTATGTACATACATATATATTAGGGTGACGAGAAAATAAAGGCACCATCTCGCATTTTGTGCCTTTATATGTGTAAAATTTACTTGCTTTAGAGGTGGCGCAAAACATCCAAAATTACCAAAGATAATGAGCATTTAACGAAGTAAATTCACATTTTTGAACGATGAAATTATTGTTTTTATTTATGGTTCGACATTATTTTTGTAACTTGAAATCATTCAATAACATATGACTAGGCATTTATCCATTTTTACTAATTATCTTTAAATATTTCTTTTATAAAGTTTGAAAGCTTAGCACCAACTCTAAAACTAAAAAAATCAAAACGAAATTTGCAGGAAATCATTAAATGATACAAAATGCCAAGATAAGACCAAAAAATTATAAGATCATGATATTAAAATTTAATCATTCAAATTAAACGTGTATTTTCCTTGTAATGTTCAATAACAATTGTATTGTTTGTTTGGTAAATTTTGGAAACGTGACGCCACCAGTAAATATTTTCCGGTGTACCTAAAATACGAAATACAATACAATACAAAATACAAACATTTAATTCAAGTGGACAAATTCAAAAATTAACACAAATTCCAGTCTGAGGTGGAAATCGAAACCACGACCGAACGCACCTTAGGATAACACCAATGCCACTACACATTGAGATGTTTTACACCAAATTTCTGTTTTTCGATATTTTCAAAAAAGTTCATTCACCACAAATCACATCATTCTTTTTATTTCTTTTTTTTTCTTGTTTAATATTTGTTGTTGACTTTGTAATTGATCCATTCTAATATACATAAATTGTACATATATATATATATATATATATATATATATATATATATATATATATATATATATATATATATGTTATCACTCACACATACAACTATAATAATATAATATGTAATATAAATATTGCTTGAATTTTCTTGAACTTAAAAAAAAAACTAATTTTACAAGAGTAAAAGACGCAAATTTTGATATTAAACGGGATAAATTTAATGATATTTTTTTACGATTTTATTTAAGGTTGGACTTTTTTAATTTTCTTTAAGATTATATCGTTCCAAGTTTAATATTGCATATGAAAATATATCATTAAACACACATGTAGATCATTGAACTTTTAAGATTTAATAATAAGTGTAGCATTTACAAATTGTGATATTGAATTTAATTAAGAAAGAGATTTTTAAATTTTAACCACCAAATTCAATGTAATAAGAAAGTAGCGTGAACTGAAAACTTCCTAAAACATAGCCTCTGGTTGCAGTGAAAGTTAATTTTTAATTATCGGCAGAATTTTTAGTTCCGATCCTATATATTATATTTTATATATTATATTATATTTTATAACACATGATTTAATATAAAAAAAACAATATCATTATTTATTCAATAAATCAGTTAATTAAAGAAGGATTTAATAACTAAACTTTATAGTTTCGATTTTTTACACTTCGAACGAACTAGATCCTTACCCATATATAAAAATAATGTAGTTTTTTAAATGATCATGAAAATTCCAGCGAACATATCAGATACTGTTTAATAATTTAATTATTGCGTTCATGAACCTTTTGATTGCAATTTTAATTACATTCATAGAGAATTAATTAATTAGAGCACAATTATTATTTATTTATCATAAACACTTATTTTTGAATAACAACAAAAAGAATTGGCCGTTAAGCCCACCTAATATTAACAAAAAGTTAGGTGATTGTCCAAATTTGGTAATTTCTTAACTTCAAAAAAAAACTCATTTCTGGGTGGTAATACGAATAAAAAAATTTTTGACAATTTTCCAACTTTTCTCCGGCTCAATCCTCTGAAGGTAATACTGTAAATGTGTTGTAAAAATGTGCCCCACGTTTCTAGTTATAGACTGTTGTAATCAGTTTCAAGTATGTGTGTCCACAATCCTCTGAATGAGCCGGAGAAAAGTTATAAAGTCTGTTACCAAAATGAAACTCATAGTAAAATTATTTTATACTTTTTAGTGCGCAAGAAAAACGTTGTTTTTTATAAAATGTATTTTTTATGATTTAATATTTATTTTCTACTTTTTAGTTTTGAAGCTGAAACAAAGCAGAATTTTTCTTATAATATTTGATTGTTAAAATTACGAAATTTGTGTGTTTATCATATCCTTTTTGTAGGTACAAAATTTGAATAAAATCGGACGAAGTTTTGAAGTCCTCTCCAAGGAAGGTAGAGGAGGCCAATAAATTTTTTGTTACAAAATTTGTGTGTTTAATCATTTCTTCTTTTTATGTACCGAATTTAAATAAAATCGAACGTACTTTTGAAGTCCTCCCCATAGGACGTCGCTGGGTAGGAGGCCAATAAATGTTTTGTTACGAAATTTGTGTGTTGAATATGTCCTTTTTTTATGTACCAAATTTGAAAGAAATCGGACGAACTTTTGAAGTCCTTCCCAAGGAAGGTCGCTGGGTAGGAGGCCAATAAATTTTTTGTACGAAATTCGTGTGTTCAATCATTTCTTCTTTTTATGTACTAAATTTGAATGAAATCGGACAAACTTTTGGTTGTGAAAATTTGATTGCAAAATTTCTCGGGCAGACAAACAGACGAAAAACTTTGCAAATCACGATTAAAGTGGTAGAATATTGTATTGTCATCGGGTTCAGAGCTATATTCAAAATTTCGGAGCTGTAGCTTGTCGGAAAGTGGTCTAAAATTTGATTACAAAATTTCTAGGACAGACAAACAGACAAGAAAGTGAGTTGATAAAAACGTTGTAATAAATTGTATAACATCCATCTCTAGAATTGTAAATGATAGGTATCAAGTACATCATTCTGATGAGTCCTAAGCTTGATACCAGGACGAAACAATTCAATAATTCAGTAATTTTCAAAAAATTTAAGTTTCCTAGATAAAATATTAAAAAAATAATTTTCAGTTTACTTCACCAACTACTTAAAAATCATGTCTGTATAATCGATCGTAAATATTCAAAGATATTAATATTTCGTTAATATTTATGATTTTTTCAATATCAATCAATCTTCACCGCCAGAGTATCACTTACTTGGAATTCTTTTCCTTCAGCTTTAAAAAATTCAGAAAGTTTTCATCAATTTAAAAGTGATATTACCACTTATTTCAACAGTTTAAATTAAATTCTTATTCATTTGCGTTTTAGTGACCCCGAACCTTATTTCCAATTTTAAATTTCTTATTTATTAACGTTTATATGTTGGTGTTGTTTCTTAAGGCAAATTTTAGTTTTTAGTTTGTAGGATTAGTTTTAGTAACATACGAGCATATTGTATAACAACTTTTTTATAAACTACTACTCAATTATAATAATCTTTAAAGCTTGAATTGTGAATTAAAGAATTTTTTTTTTAAATAAATAAATAAATAAAATATTGTACATATTGAATTTATTAAAGTTACATTACACGGTTGTTGAAGGTGCCTAGTTTATTTAAGTATTTAAAAAATAGTTCGGTTGTACGTACCTACCTACATTAGGAATATTACTACCGTATTAAATTTCCAATTTAAAATTTCAATTATTTCTAATGCAAAACGCAATTGAAAAAAAAATAAATAAAAATATAATTATAATTACACATTTCCCTTATGAAAAAAAATTTTAATTTTATTTATGTACATATTATACTAATTTTAATTTGCACTCTCAAATTTTTTTTATTTTACGCTTCCTTCTTTTTTTTTTTGATTCCAGCAATAAATAGTAAAAACAATTACCCAGCAAAAATAAGTCGGTACTAACTTTTATTTACAATAATTTCACTTATAATTTTGGTTTCGGTTACAAGAAATTTTATGGATGAATATAATTAACAGTTTTCACTACTGAGCTTTGTTTTTGTTCTTAAAATAATTCAATAGTGAATTATGAATGGACTTGGGCAAATATTAGTCTATTAAAGTACGATTTACTTTCATAGCCTCAAATAAAACAAATCATACTTGCAAGCAGTGCTTTGAAACCATTATTTGTACCCACTGTTATTTCATAGTTTAAAAATCTCTTAAGTATTAACTGCTTTCGGCAGTTCCTATAACTGCGTTTTTTTGTTTTTAATATACTATCTATTTTTATAATTATCTTTTCAGCTTGTGTATTCCATAGTCAAGATGGCTTGGGCACTGAAGCAGAAGGTGTGAGATTTGTTAGAGTAAGAGAAGATTTATCCATTGGAAAGGAAATCTTATCACTCCAAGCATATCCCCGATCAAACATTATTATTCGAGGAATGGATCGATCGACGGATCATAAATATTTTAGATTACATGAAATTAATTCAACATCGGTGCAAGTTTTACTCGACAAATCTCTCGAAGATTTGGTAGACCGTGATGTTCCGCAAAATTTATTAAAATTTCGTATATTTTGCACTGGACACAATGGAAGAAATGAGGAGGTGAGTTTTTCAGTTAACGTGATATCGTGAGGGAATAGAAGTGCAATTGCGTTTAATTCTCACATTATTTACCTACTTCTTTTGACTTAGTAGGATATTTGTCAAGACCTGGGCAGTTTTCATTTGTAACTAGACGTTATTTATCCAGTTTTTAGGAGATATGTAATTTTTTTACAAATCAATATTAATTTTTTTATGGGTAGTTTCTCACCTATGCTATGATTTTATTCACAAAATTTTGAAGATATGTTTTCTTTGATCTATGAAAGATAAATAATATTATTTTCATTTATTTACAATATAAGGCGTGTAGCCCGTTTCCCATCAAAAATGAAAAACTGACTACATATATGCTTTCATTAAATGTCCGTCCGTCCGCCAATAAAATGCTTGTAACTAATGAACCAGCCAATCAATTTTTATTCTTTAAATACCTCGATGTAACATTTCGGGTTTCCGAATTAGAGGGTTTATAAATTTAAATGAATTCTGATTAAAATAAGTAAGTGGATAGATGGGGTGTCGATTAACTAAGAATAATTGTTAGAACCAAGGATTCGAACTAGGTTCTCGATTTCGATACTACGGTGGATCGATACTACGCATATATTGGCGTTAGAAAGGTGAACATCTGCAGAAAAAATTATCAATATTTTTTTTATGTATGTGGGATTTGGTAATATTGTTATGTTAACTTGTTGTGATTTACAATCTACTTGTTGTAAAATAATTTATCAACTCTTCTAAGTTTCAATTATTAAATATTATTTTAAAAAGATAAAATAATATTAGTCAGTTAATTTTCAGATATCTTTATGTTCAGTCATAATCTTTGTATTTCAAATCAAAATTATTATAATAAATTTGTTTAATAAAATATAAACCATTTTATTTAAAACAAACCTATAAATTTGGGGCCCAACCGGGATAATTCTATTAGAATTGTGCAGTATTGTTAAACCAACAAGGATTATTCAATTGGAATTGTGCAGTATTGTTAAATCAACTAGGATAATTCAATTGGAATTGTGCAGAATACAGAGTTTTGTGGAAGATTGCTAAAATCATCTGAACTAGGTCTGAAAATTAGCTGGAAGAAGAAATTACAAGAAAAATTAAAGAAAAATCCAGAAAAATTGAAGAAAATTAAGTCAAAATTGAAAAAAAAAAAAAAAAAAAAAAAAGAATTAAGTCAAAATTGAAGACAAATTTGAAGAAAATTAAAGACAAATTTAAAGAAAAATTTAAGAAAAAATCAAGAAAAATTTTCACATCAAAATTTTTTAAGAAACTTCCAGAAGGATTGAAGATTTTCAATTAAAAAAAAAAAAAAAAAAAAAAAATTTTTTTTTTAATTACATTGAAGAATTACATTGAAGAATAACACTGAAGAATTACATAGAAGAAGTACATTGAAGAATTACATTGAAGAAATATTTTGAGAATCACATTGAAGAATTATATTGAAGATTAATTCTACTAACTTATTTGAAATTGCTTACCATAGAACCGAATATGGATGCAATGATCCCATTTCTCGAATGCTTGCTTTTGCTAATAAAAACCATCATGTTTTTGATCTTAATATCTCTAAGGCATCCCTTAAAGCTGGTTTAAAGGCTAATTATTTTTTCACTAATAACATTGGAAGACTTTAATTAATATTTAAATTTTCTGTATATCCAAAGCCAAGGGAAGTGGTAGACTAAAGATAATTCTTCTAATTATTTTTATTTTATTTTTTAAATTTAAATTATCGTTTCAACATACAAACGTACCCTGACGAAGTAATGTAAGACAATATATATTTCATATATTATCTGAAGCCGATAGGTCGTTGTATGCTGATTGTTTTTAATTTGAGTAATTTTTTATTTTATTTTTTTTTTGATTCATTTTGAATCTTCATGAAATGTCTTAGTTGACGCCGGAGGAAGTAGTAGGATATTTTCCACTAATTCTTCTTCTTCTTCTTATTATATTTTTAATTTTTATTTTACACTTCCTTCTAATATTTACTCTCTTTTTTTAAAAATTTTTTACTAGGGAAACTATTCTTTGGTTATGTTATATGTCACTAGTGATTTCGTTCTTTATCAGAAACGAGACTTGTTCTTATTGTTTTATGCAATGCCTCTATATATCTAGCCTGGAAACTCAATTTTTTCACGAATTTTTTCAAAATCAAACTTCGTGAAACTTTCGACTCTATCGAAACCTAAGAAAACTATGAAAAAAAAAAATCAAAACATAGAAAATTAATTATTATTCTCAATTTAGTATCATCAAAATTGGGGCCCAACCGGGATAATTCAATTAGAATTGTGCAGTATTGTTAAACCAACAAGGATTATTCAATTGGAATTGTGCAGTATTGTTAAATCAACTAGGATAATTCAATTGGAATTGTGCAGAATACAGAGTTTTGTGGAAGATTGCTAAAATCATCTGAACTAGGTCTGAAAATTAGCTGGAAGAAGAAATTACAAGAAAAATTAAAGAAAAATCCAGAAAAATTGAAGAAAATTAAGTCAAAATTAAATGGAGTGAACTACAAAAATTTATTTACGCAAAGAGATTATTAAAGGGAAGTGCAAGATTATTTATAGTGTTCCAAATTTAACAAGTTGGACTGCACTTAAAGAATCTCTATTAAAATAATTTAAAATAGTATTTAGTACTGTCGAAATTCATAAAAAATTAAGTAACAAGAAAAAACAGAATAATGAATCAATGAGAGAATTTGTGTATAAAATGATTGAAATAGGAAATTTAGGTCGTATTGATGAGGTATCTTTAATTACTTATATTATTGATGGGGTAAATGATAAAGGGCCTGAATCGTATTTATTGTATGGGGCTAAAACGATTACAGAGCTTAAAGATAATCTAAACGTTTATGAAAAAATTAAAAGTACAAATAGTTCTTGTTAATAAAAAGAATGGGTCTAAACGGTTATGCATCGATTATCGACGCATTAACAACAAAATTGTTAAAGATCGTTTTCCCATTCCAATTATTGATGATCAACTAAATAAGTTGCAAACCGCGAAATACTTCACTACTTTAGATTTAACTTCGGCTTTTTTTCATGTTCCTGTTTCAGAAAAATCTAGAAAATACACTAGCTTTGTAGTTGAAAATGGACAGTATCAATTTAAGTATTGCCCATTTGGTCTTTGCAATAGTCCTGCTGTATTTTTCAGATTTATTTATACGATATTTAAGCAATTAATAAAAGAAGATATAGTAATAACGTACATGGACGATCTGATTTTACCCTCAAAAACTGAGAAAGAAGGTTTAGAAAACTTGGAAAAAGTTTTAAAAATTAGGCAAGATTATGGGCTACAAATGAATTGGGAAAAATGCGATTTTCTTAAAAAAAGAATAGATTTTTAGGGACACATAATTGAAAATGGTTTTGTTTATCCTGGAAAGGATAAAATTAAAACAATAATAAATTATCCGATTCCAAATAAAACTATGAAACAAGTTCAAAGTTTTTTGGGATTCGCGTCCTATTTTCGGAAATTTATTCCTAATTTTGCTGTTAAGACAAAGCCTTTGTCAGATTTATTAAAAAGAGACGTTAAATTTAAATTTGGTTCAGAGCAAGAACAGGCTTTTGAAAATTTAAAATTTCAGTTAAGTAATTGACCAGTTCTTCAATTATTTCAATTTGGAGCTTATACTGAAGTTCATACTGACGCCTCAAAGCACGGTTACGTCGCGGTTATGTTTCAGAAAAATCATGAAACTGGCCAATTACATCCAGTACAGTTTATGAGTAGAAAGACTACGTCTACCGAAGAAAAATATCATTCTTATGAATTAGAAGCTATGGCAATTGTACAAGCTTTTAAAAAGTGGAGACCATATTTGCTTGGACAAAAAACGAAGTTATTATTACTCTTTCGCACTTACTATAAAGAAAAAAGATGTTCCTTTAAAAGTTGAACGTTGGGCACTTTATTTACAAGACTTTGATATAGAAATAGATCATCGATCGGGAACTAAAATGAAACATGTAGATGCGTTAAGTAGGGAAATTTTACAGATAGAGTTAACTATAACTCATCAGATTAAACAAGCACAATCGGAAGATGATTATTTAAAAGTTATTAAAATTGTATTAAAAGATGGGGAGTATGACGATTATTTTTTGAAAAACGATTTAATTTATAAAATGTTTAAGGGAAATGAATTATTGATTATTCCTAAATCCATGGAAAACCAAATTATTCAAAAAATGCATGAACAAGGTCATTTTGCTGTTCGCAAAACTCAAGACCTTTTATTAAAAGAATTTTTTATTCCAGACTATAGAACTAAAATTGAAAAATTTATTAAAAATTGTATTCCGTGTATTTTAGGAGAAAGAAAAAATGGCAAACAAGAATGTTTTTTAAATCCTATTGACAAAGATGATAAACCTCTTCAGACTTATCATATTGATCATTTAGGTATTCTTGAAGTGACTCAGAAAAAATACAAACATGTTTTTGCAGTAACTGACGCATTCAGAAAATTTGTATGGTTATATCCTACAAAAAGTACGTCTAGTGACGAAGTAATAGATCGACTTAAAAAACAATCTGCTATTTTTGGTAATCCAATACGTATTATATCTGATAGGGGTGCAGCTTTTACGTCGAACTCTTTTAAAAAATATTGTGAGGAAGAAGGTATTAATTTAATTTCAATTACTACAGGGGTTCCTCAAATTGAACGAGTGAACAGAGTTATTATACCGATGCTGACAAAATTGTCATTAGAAAAACGATCTGATTGGTATAAATACATTAACACTGTACAACAATACATTAACTCGACACTTTCTAGAAGTACTGGAGTAACACCTTTTAAATTGTTAACAGGAGTTGAAATGAGATTAAAAAATAATTTTGAATTGTTGGATTTTTCTAAAATAATTCATACAGAAATTATAGAAGATTAAAAGAAAAAGACGAACTTTGTATATTAGCTAGAGACAATATTTTAAAAATACAAGATGAAAATCGGAAACATTTTAATAAAAAACGAAAACCGGCTGTTAGATATAAAAAGGGTGACTTAGTTGCTATTAAAAGAACGCAAATGACGCAAGGGAAGCTTAACTCGAAATATATTGGTCCTTATAAAATTTCGTATGTCGGAAAAAATGATCGATATAATGTTGTTAAAATTGGGAACCACGAAGGTCTTAAAAATACTTCTACTGTCGCGGATCAAATGAAGAAATGGGGTTCTGAGATTATTCGAGACGAATAATTTGTCAGGATGGCCGAATGTGGGATTTGGTAATATTGTTATGTTAACTTGTTGTGATTTACAATCTACTTGTTGTAAATTAATTTATCAACTCTTCTAAGTTTCAATTATTAAATATTATTTTAAAAAGATAAAATAATATTAGTCAGTTAATTTTCAGATATCTTTATGTTCAGTCATAATCTTTGTATTTCAAATCATAATTATTATAATAAATATAAACCATTTTATTTAAAACAAACCTATATGTATATGTTTATGTTAAATTAATTAATTTAATTTTATAAAACTCTTTTATTTTTAAAATTTTGATATATTACAAATTTGTTAAAAATAATGTTTTAAATATTAAGTTATTTTTTTCTAATTATTCTTATATCTTCAATATTTTAAAACTTTGTGATGTGTGTTGGACCATTCTAATCCCTTCATCATAATGTAATTGTTGTGTTATGCCGTTGTAGAGCATGGAATTGTAAAATAATTTCTTTTGCTTATGTTGTACTTCACTTGTTATATGTTAGAATACTTGTAAAATTGTCGGATAACATGCCATTTTTTAATTTGAATACGAAATCTAGCAAAGTGCATCTTTGATAATTTTTTTTTTATCCTACTTGCATACTTGCTGATGACGTCATACGGTCACATCCCAATATAAGTCTCATTCTATTTTGTAGTACCTGCAGTCTTTCCATTGTTTCGTTGTGGTCATTGATGGTTCTGCAATTGGCAATGTGTGGTATCACTAATGTGTTGTATCTGTTAAACAGTGCTATTTTTAGTAATTTTTTCTTAATTCTCCAAATCATTGATATTTAGCTGATAAACTTTTAAAAAACTGTTGAGAATTGAGTTATATAATATTTTATATTAATCTTTTCTTTATGAACATTTTTAATAAACGAATTCACTTGCTCAATTAAATAATAAAAAATAAATAAATATATATATAAAGAAACAAGACACATTTTTGAGGACACAATTCTTATTAACTCGTACAGGAATTTGTTTTTTTATATATTTCTTTACTATTTTCGACACTCTCGTAGACCCACTTTTCGTCATCACAGCGAGCTGAAATTGCACACAGGTTCATGTCGCGTGACAATTCAATCTATCAAAATTTGAACCGGAATTTTCCATTGAAAACCCGGAAAATCGGGAAAAATCGTTTGAAAATTTGGTACAAATTTGTTTAGTGATAAATCCGTTTCAGGGAAAATGCAAAGTATTCCGATTTTTCCGAAAAAATTTTCCGGAATTTTCCGAAAATTTTCCGTTAAAAAAGTTTTCTAAATTATGCAGAATTAAGTTCATTATCAACTGGCATCATTACTTTCTCTCCGACAATGGTGAAAAGTTGCAGAAAGAATCGAGGAAAATTCATGTAAAACGCTTTTCCGAATTTTTTCCGACCAAGGAAGCGTTTGAGCGTTATGCAACCTGAGACAAAGTTGTAGAGCGAAATGAGTTGCATAAAGTTGCTTTTGTGGAAAACTCGATGGAAAACCCGGAAAAGCGGAAAAATCATCGTAAAAATTTTCATCGATATGATTAGTGATAAATCTTCAACAATCATGAAAACTTGCATGAAAAATCGATAAAATTTGTAATAACAATTTAGTTAGCTTGAAAAAGGCAGAAAATAAAAATAAGTAAAAAACAAGTTTTCAAAAAAACTGAGGACAAGCCGCATGAAAAAGTAGAAAATAACTTTTTCTTCACACACAGAGGTGGACTCAGATATTTTGATTGGGACATTTCTCTTGAATATTCTTTCTCTTCATGAATCAAATCACGTCCCAATCAAAAAAATCTGAGTCCACCTCTGTGTGTGAAGAAAAAGTTATTTTCTACTTTTTCACGCGGCTTGTCCTCAGTTTTTTTGAAAACTCGTTTTTTATTTATTTTTATTATTTACTATTTGTGGAGAGAAACTGGAACCTTTGTTTCTGCCTTCCGAACCGTTCCAAAACTTTAGAAACGAACTCTTCCTTCATTTCGTCTAATATATGTGGAATATGCGGTTTTCCGGAATATTTCAGGATTATGAACTGGATTTTTCATATAAAAATATATTCCGGAATACGCATATTCCACTTTCATATTCTAGTTTGTCAGGGCTAGAATTCTAAATTAATAAAAAAATAGTTCCTTTTTTAGTTACTTTCACTCACTTTTTGAAATTTTGTTATAGTTGGAAACAATTCTTTTTGTCCAATTCGAGTCAAAATGAGAAAAAAAAAACAAAATAAAATTGATAAAAAGCGAGATAAAAAGTCAAAATTTTTAACAACAAAAACTTTTTCTCTTTCTCAATTTTTTTTATACATCATCAAATTCCAGTTCTCATCAAATTTTGTAATGCGAACGGCAATTTGTTTTCCGGAATATAAGTGGATTTTAAATTTGAATGCGAACAAGGTATTTAGAGAAATATGAAAAAGGAATATCTGGAATTCCAAAATTATAAATATTTTTTGTATTTTCATCCAAAACTCGAAAATCGGAAAATTAAAAAAAAATTTAATAATTTATTTAAAACAATTAAAATACTGAATGGCATAAAACACTAAAAAAATTCTAATTTAAATGTTCTCAAAATTTATTAGCGCATTAGAAAAAGAAAATTTAAGAGAAAGGAAAGGAATGGGTTGTTATAAAAAAGTTTTTGTGATAATTGTCTGTGTGCGAGATATGTAATAAGTTTTTTTTTTTCGTAAGTATTTAAAAAAAAAAACAAATATTCTAATTTTAATTAAATTAAAATCGTGATTAAGTTTTATTTTCTTCATCAAAGCCAGGGAAGAGCCGCTGGCAGCCAATAAAATGTTGAAGTACCAATACACATGACAATTTAATATTTTTGATGCGATGAAATCATTAAAAATGTATTTAACAGCAGTATAATGTTTGTAATAAAAGTTATCAATTGTGAAAATATCAAATATTTTTTTTAAATGACCTATTTCCCAATAGTGAAGAAAATTTATTATTTTAAAGAAGAAATCTCAGATCATAGAACTACTTGTATTATATACATAAATATTGTATATATATACATAGGTATATATTATAATAAAATAGTAATATATACATATATACACATATGTATTATAATAAAATACTATTGAAATGAGATTTAGCAAATAACAGCTTTTTATTAGTTTTAGTATCTTTTGATTAGGTACCCAGTTTATTTTATTTTTATTTATAGGATACATTTAAATAGTCTGTGCAATAACAATTTAACTTTAACAAAAACAAACAGATAAGAATGTCTGATGAATATTATTAGGCTCTAATTTTTAGAAAATTATTTTGACAAGGTAATTAGAATTACAATTCAACGTACGAACTTTGAACCAAAGAGATGTATAAAAAAAACGTAAGGGTCTCCAAAATCTAGCCTTGCATTTAAATAACCGAGAATTTTGAACGATTTGTTAATAATGTGATTAACAGTTTTGGATGCAAGAAATTCCTAGGCCTTTCTTATCTTTTAGCCTGGTATGAGCAATGGACCCTAGGGACTAATTAAACTCAAACGAATTTTTATCATATCACAGATTTATTGCACATCATATCACACTTTTAGCATTTATAAATAAAAGAATAAATGTGGAGCCCAAGTGGCTAACATGTTGTTTTCAACAATAAAGAGGAAAACATTCCGATCAAATGCTTCAAAACAATACTTGATATCGTCTGCTCAGAAATGAAACAACGTATGACATTTATACGTCATTATTTGACAATAGCACCATTCGATTCCTCGTACTCGATTTTATAAGTACAACTACTTTGCAATATTCTTAATGTTGATTAAAATATGTTTTTTAGATGAAAATTGTACGCTACTTGATATTTTTTCATAGGTTTTTTTTAATTTTCAAATCTTTAAATTTAAATTACTCGAAACTATACTTTTCATTATACGTTGTTTCATTTCTGAGCAGGCGATATTGTCTATCAGATACTGACATCGCACAAATAACCTTGTTCATATTATAGATTTCTTTTTCATTATATATTTGTTTTAGGCAGCATATATGTCTGTTACAGTATATGTTGAAGATATTAATGATCATGCTCCCGTTTTTGTTAATGAACCATATATTGTTAATGTAGACGAATCAACTTCACCTGGAACAATATTATATCAAAAAATTCTAGCATTCGATCGTGATAAACCAAACACTCCAAATTCAGATGTTCAAATCACTATTATAGAAATTGATCGTTCCAATGGCTCTCCATATTTTATGCTTGAATCACCACATCGTCCGCATTTAATCCTAAAACGTTCATTAGATTATGATAATGGAATAAGAGAATTTTTAATACCTTTATTAGCTAGTGATCGTGGTACTCCACCAAGATATACCAATACCACATTGACAGTTTTGATCAGAGATACTGATGATTTACCACCAAAATTTACAGAAGGAGTATATAGAACTAATATAAATGAATTTTATCCAATGACCGTGAGTATCAACTGAAATTTTATTTTTTAATTTTATGATAAATTGAAAAAAAATAAATTAAAAATGTGAATTTGTGACTTTAAGGTTTTTGTTTACATATATTTAGTTTACAATAATTTTTGAAGCTTTCATTTATCATAATTAGAACAGTCATAATTTAAAAAAAACAGCACACATCTAAAAAATTTATTTTTCCCATACAAATTAAAATTATTCTAAGCGCTAACTATTGCGAAAGTTACTTGGGGGTTAGAAGAGACTAAAAACTAGTTATAACTAAGATGTTTTTTGAATGTATGTGTGAAAAATTGTACAAAAAAAAATTTTTGAAATAGTTTCAACTAACCTGGGGATTATACTAGACAGTAAAACTATCTTGACGAAGAGAGTGTTTTTGTGGTGAATTCTTGTTACTTTATTCATTTTAAATTCACTGTCTTTTCTGCTGTCCGGATTTAAATCTGGACAACAGAAGACAGTGAAAAAGACAGTACAGTCAGGAAAAAATTAAAAACAAAAAATGTAAAGAAAAACTAAAAAATGAAGTAAAATAATAAAATAGTTTGAAAAAAGTTGTAAGCCAGTGGCAATAATTACATCACAAATAGAAATAAATAACTCATACAATTGTTCATAGTTGTTATAAGACTAGTTTTTACTCTCGTCTAACTACTGCGTAACATCCGATTTAAATTTTTAGTTAAAAAAAAAACTGTTGCCGGAAGCGATTCTTTTTTTATATTTTGGAATAATTTTATTTTGACAAAGAATCTAAAATATTCCTAGTTTTGAAACGAACTATAATTACAATTTTTTTTTTTAAGTTTCGTATTTATTTTATTTTATTTTCATTTACATATTTTTAACAACCGGTTGATTTTTTGTATTTTTTTGAAATATTTTATTCATGCAACTAAAAGTTCATTGCGATGGACAGTCCTTTTTTAAAAACGTGTGTCCTTCCGTCCTTCAACGATGCCAAAATGTCTTTCAATTCGTATTTTTGAATTTGTATTAAGATTTTGTTTCATATATTTTCATATATTTTAACTCTTCCATCATCAAGTGCTTTTTGTGAACGCATATTTTCAATAATGGGAATTAAATATCATGACGAAAGAAATCGCTGCTCAACTGATTTAATTAACAACGAATTGTTAATAGCTGTAAACTGTGATAAAAATGTGATGAATTTTTTAATAATATTAAAGGTGACGAGTCGCTATTAAAGTTAACAAAGAGTCAAAAGAAATATACATATATTTAAAACTTAAAATAATTTGAAAGTTAAGGTTTTAATTAAAAGTAAAAAATAGCATCATATTTTATTTTGATTATGTTAATGTGAACTATTTTTAACTTATTCAATACAATAAAATTGCCAAGGAGGCTCGTTGTGTAAATTTTTCTGTTTTAATTTTTTTTTTTTTTTTGTATTTGTTATTTTCCAACTGGGAAAAAAGTTGGTAACCCTAAATGAGACAGCACTTAAGAATAAAGTGTATAGTATTTTATTTCAGTTTTAATTCAAACTGCATTGCTCCATGATTTAAAATTAACTAAACTTTTTTTTAATGTGAACATTTTTCGTGCCAACAGGGGAAGCCTATCAGGATACCATTGTATTTTGAGCCTCCGATTATGGCATTTGATCAGGATTCATTAAACGCATCCTTGATTTATGATATCATTTCTGGTAATGAAAGAAGACTTTTTCGTGTAAATCAATTGAACGGAATTATCTACCTGGAAAAGGAAATTGATTTAGAAGAAGAAAGTTTACCAGGAAATACTTTTGTTTTGCAAATTGAAGCTAGACAAAAGGATAGTCCACTTAAAAGAGCTTTAGCAAGAATTGAGATTGAAATTATTGACTTAAATGATAATCCACCAGAATTCGAAGTCGAACTGTATAACATTTCGATTGTTGAAAATTTACCCACTGGATTCAGTGTGTTACAAGTGAATGCAATTGATAGGGACCAAGGTGAAAATGCTGAATTCTTTTATAATCTGTCTGAAGAAAAACCAAGCGGAGCGTTTTCTATTGATCTACGAACTGGTTGGATAACAGTTAGAGATCATACTTTACTAGATCGTGAACAACGGAGTTCAATCTTTATGATTGTTAATGCAATTGAGCGGAATCATCCTTATGACACAAATCAACCTAAAGATGCTGGAACCGTTCAGGTTGAGATAACATTATTGGACTCTAATGACAACACTCCTCAATTCGAGGGAGGAAATTTATATGAATTTCGAATAAGCGTCAATGCTCCAGTAAATAGTGTGGTAGGTGAAATTTCAGCAACAGATCCCGATGAAAAAAGAAATGGGTTAATATTATATGAGCTTCAAAAACCGAAAGGCAGTGGTTATATTCCGTTCCGGTTGGACTCCCAAACTGGATCTTTGTATGTATCTGGGCCGCTTAGAAGAGGAAGGATAGCGCTGTTTGTTGAAGCAAGCGATCAGGTAAATATTCTTAATTTTGAAATATCTTACAATTACACTTATAATACCTGAATTAATTTTAAGCCAACAAATCCTTCAGAAAGAAGGTTTTCTTTGGCGGTTATAACAATCGAAGTTCATCCTGTAATAACTGAAGAGGATGTTGACTTTGTTGGGGCTCCTTATGAATTTTGGGTAGGAACAGATGTACCAGTAGGAACATCAGTTGGTCAAGTTAGAACCACTTTGGATTACGACGGAGAAAGGGATATTATGTATGATTTGTTACATTCATATCCAGAGGGAGTGCCGTTTGCGATTGAAGAAAGATCTGGTATCGTGACTGTTATAAGAGATTTATTAGATTTTGATCGCATGATATATTTTTTTGAAGCAGTTGCTAATTATGTGAGTATAAAAAATAAAAAAAATTTCGCACTATCGTGTGTACTTCAGAAAAAAAAAAACCTCGTAATTTTTAAAATTAAAAAACTTTGAAATGAAGTTAGATAAAAGTAAGCAAAGTAAATTTGTATTAAAAATTTTAGCAATTTTCAAACCACCCACGGGGGCAGCTCACTCGAAGGACGTCAAGATCAGAAAAACAAATTACACAATCGGGCGATATTTTGGAAATAGATGAAGGAATTATTTCTGATACGGAAGATGTATTAGTTACTAATATTACTGTACATGTAGTGGGACCGGAAGATGATAGAGGAATAATCATGAGGTTAACAGGGTTAATATTAAAATATTAATTTTTTACAAATTTGTTTTTTTTTTTTATTTCAGGGGAACAAATTTAAATCCAATAGAATTTCACATAAAAGAAAATATTCCAGGAGCTCAAATAGGTCGACTGTTATATAAAAATGCAAAGAACGCTGAAAAATCTGCCGATTTCAGAGACCTTATTGGGCAAGTTAACAAAGAAAGCGAACGCCAAAATCATTTTATGAACTCAAAATTTCGAACAAATTCTCCACCTTTAGTGAAATACTCCGAAAATAAAAAGAAAGTTCGGCGAGAGCTCGGAGAAGAATCCAACACGGTTGCATATGTTACACCTACAGTTCTGTTTGACGAATATCTAGAGCGTGATTCATCTCGAAATTTCGGAGGATTAAGTACCAGACGTGGAGCTACATGGAAGCCAGTTATTAGATCAAATCGAATAACCACAACTCATCCCACAAAGGTTGTGAAAATAAAAACAGGAGACAATTTTACTGAGGTAGCTAAAAATATATCAACTTCTAAAACTGATAAACGATCTAAATCTGAAAAACCTATTGGACTACGTTTTCTTATTGCTAATCAACAGGATGTAACAAATAAAATCACTATAATGGATGATGGAACTCTAATGACTCTTAGTGGTTTGGATAGAGAAATCAAAAATCTATACAGCTTAACAGTTATTGCTGAATATTCAAAAGGTTTTATAAGTGGAGCTGGTATTTATCAAGTTAATATTTTTGTAGATGATGTTAATGATAACCCACCTATCTTTGATGCTCCTATGTATTCGGGAATGATTTATGAAAACAGTCCCAAAGGAACAGAAGTTATCTTAAATAGACCAATACAAGTTTCAGATGCAGATATAGGAGTAAATGCAGAATTTACTCTCCATTTAGAGGGTGATGGAAAAGAACTATTTCAAATCGAGTTTTTCAATGTAACAACGAAATTCAGCAATAAATCTTTATCTTTGTTCGATTCGCATGAACAATTTGATATTGAGAAAAATTTTATTGACATGCAAATGATTTTGTTGAACCCTAATATAACAATGAGTGAACCACATTTTAAATTAAAATTTATTGGATCGAAACCACTTGATCGAGAGCGAAATCATTTCTACAATCTTAACCTTGTAGCTCAAGACACAGGACAATTAAGTTCTTTTGTTCGATTAAATATTTTCATTGCTGATGTGAATGACAATCCTCCCATATTTGATAAAATAGCGGTTTTCAAAGAAGCTGGAGTTGAAATAATTGAATATTCAGATGATATGGAAATTTATTTTGTCGAAAAAATAAAAATTGAAACGAAATCTCAACCACCAAACCAATTTGCTTTGCTGGGATCTCCTAGATTTGTTTCCAACAGAACGTCTAGAGTTCGAAGAGGCGAGGTCCATAAACAGTTGTTAAGACAATCGAGAAAATTTAAAAATCCTCCAGGTTTTTCGGTTTTGGAAGATGTACCAGTTGGTAATGCTATACTCAAAACCACAGCTACGGATGAAGACTCAGAAAAAAACTCACAAGTGTTTTATGAATTAATTTCAGAAACAATTGTGCCAAGTACGAAACTAAAAGCGTGGTCCAGTTCTAAATCAATACAATTTTTCAACATAGATCGAATTTCAGGCGAAATTAAAGTTAATCATCCACTTCAACCTAATTTACAAATTTTTTTAAATATCACTGCAAAAGATGTTGACGGACTTCAGGATTTTATAACCATTAGGTTAAATATTATTGATGTGAACAATCATGCTCCTATTTTCAAGAAGTCTTGGTATTCCTTCGATTTGCAAGAGGGAGATTATTTCGATCAATCGATCGATAGAATAGAAGCAACAGATGATGACTTTGGACAGAATGCAAATATAACTTATAAAATTGGTGGTTTAGAAGAGATTCCTTTCGCAATTTCCCCAAGATCTGGTGTTTTGAAAGTAGATGGCAATTTAGATAGAGAACTAAAATCCCGATATGAATTTTTTGTTATAGCCTCCGATGGACCATTAAATGGAAAAAGATTAAGTGTATCAGTCGAAGTGGAAATTAATGTTTTGGACTTAAATGATAACGCTCCAGAATTTATTGGTTACGATGATATGATTGATTTAGGCAATAGCAATGAATTAGAAGAGACTGGACGGAAATTGATATCAGAAGACGGTTTGGGAAAAATGCATTTTCTAGGAGTAATACCTGTTTATAAAGCTTATTTAAATAGAAATACTATTCTTGGAACTTTTGTTAAGCAAATAACTGCAATCGACAAAGATTATCTTGGAAACGGCAATGGACTTGTTATGTTTTCCTTATTGCATCATAGGATGCCACATTTATTCGAAATTGATTCAAGGGATGGGATAATTACTACTATTTCGAAATTTAGTCGTTATAACGGGTATGAGCATGTTAATATGACTATTATTGCATCAGATTTAGGCTCTCCATCGAAATCCTCTACTGCAATTTTATTGGTAAATTTGCAAGGAGAAGAAATTTTTGAAGAGGATGAAATCAACTTCTTTCCACACAAATATTACGAAATAGAAGTTTTAGAAAACAACAAATACCCAATGGATGTTTTAAAAATAAATGTTTCAGTTATTCATAATAAAGATTTATTTCGATGGTCCATAGTTCACGAATACGATGAAAATAATGATCCTTTTGAAATAGATTCACAGTTTGGAATTATTAGAGTTGTTCAGCAACTAGATCGAGAAGAAAAAGACGTTTATCGATTAAAAATTCGTGCTGAGAGATTAGGAAGGGAAGGACGAACTTATCCAACGATGAAATATCCCGTTGCCGGCGATCGTGTTCATGGCTTACAAGAAAATGAAATACGAGTTATTGTTCGTGTCGTTGATGAAAATGACAATTCACCAATTTTCAAGGGAAATGGTCGACCAATAGTAACAATTATACCGAATACTGCAAATTTTGGATATCCAGTTACACAGCTGGAAGCCACTGATATTGATTCAGGTATAAATGCAGAAATTCGTTATAAATTGTTAAATGAACCGTCTAAATTATTTGGTATTGACGATAAAACAGGAAAAATAAGAGTTCTTGGTCCTGTTGGAAATGAAAAACGAGTTTATGGATTTGACGCGAAAGCAACCGATCGTGAAGGTGAAGATGACGGTCGAAGCAGCATTGCAAATGTTTTTGTCTATGTTCTAGATGAAAATAAACAAGTTCGATTAGTGATATCTGGTAATCCAATAGATGTCGAAAGAAACATTAATGTTTTAACGGAAAGCTTAAGCATTGCTACTGGAATGGATGTGCGAGTACGAATGTTGGAACCAAATTTTAACAATAAAATTACGGCGTAAGTAGGAAATTTATTGATATAATTATAATTTTTTTTGCGAAGATTTGAAAATTTTACAGAACATTTGTTATTATTGATAATTTTCTTATTCAAGCACGGATGCCTACATTTATGCTGTTGATCCGAAATCGAACACCATTGTTGATATGGAAGATTTGCAGTTGTAAGTAAATTTAGCTGTTTTTTTAAACATTGGCCTCACTCAACAGAATATATTATTGATCTGTGGTTATTGAGTGACCTTTAAGATAAACTTTATAATTTTTTTAAGTACTCATTAATTTTTTTTTCTCTTTTTTTTAACAACCGATCCAGCCGGCTCTGGAATAAAGAAATATCTTTCCTTACAACGATCTATTTAGTGCTGAAAAATGTATCAAAATCCTTCAAGTAGTTTTCGAGTTACCATGGGACAAATTTTTTTTTATGTAGATTGAATGTGATTTTGTCGACCGTCATGGTGTAGTGGTATTGCCATTATCCTTCGACGTATTCGGTCGTGGGTTCGATTCCCACCTCGGACTGGAATTTGTGTCAATTTTTCAATTTGTCCCACTTGAATTAAGTGTTTGTGTTGTTTTTTTTTTAAATGTAACAATCTGATAAAAATACATACATTTATTATTAATTTAACTTAATAATTTTAGTATTTTTATTTTTTTGGTAGATCAATGGCAGCAATAGATATGAGGAACATATCATTATCACCTTCATCTCACGTTCTAGAATTAGCTGATTTTGGAAAAATGCAAATGAGAACCCATGAAAAATCGACGGCAGCAATGAGTTTAGTTGAATTGATTTCTATAATTTTGGCTGTCATCGTATTTGCCGGCGGCATGGCAACTTCATTGTGTATTTTATGTATACGTTATAAACGGTAAAAATAATTTAATTTGTAATCACTCGGTCACGGCTTAAAATATAAAAGTGTATCTAACGAATGATGTGTGTTATTTTATTTTTATGTAATTTTTATTTTAAAGTAAGGGCATATATGGATTCTTTTTTAATGTACAAACGTTTATCTATAAACATAGATAGATAATATTGCAATTAAATGATATATGATTCTTATATGATTATATACGAAAAATAACTAAAATTCAGAATAATTAAAACAAAAGTATGCAAAAGACTTTTTTGTTTCAAAACTATAAATAATTTTCATAAGTAGGTAGTATCAAAAAAAATTTTCTCTTTTTTTTTATCGAAATTAATTTTAGGATTTAACTTTTTTTATTTTCATATACCTAGATACTTTCTAGTAAATTTTGCAGGAAAAATAAAAACTGACCATAAAAAAATTTTGTAAACTAACAAAAACATCATTCTTGCCTTGAATCGCAGACTATTATAACTCTATAACAGGGTAACAAAAGTGAATATTTTTTCTTCCAAAAAAAAAAATGTAAATAGGCTTCATTTTCGTAGTAATTGTGTTTAAATTTTAAATTTTATTCTCTTTTGCGTTTTGGTTTTATTTTAAAAAATTAAATACTACGTTACGTTGAGAGAAACATAAAAAAAATTAATTGCAAAATAAAAACATACAAATGTTTATGTATTTGTATGGAGTTTTTTTTATGTATTATTGAAAAAAAAACTCCACGATTTTATTCGTAATTGAGACTGTCATATGTTTATTTTAAGAGGACTTGGTACCAGTTTGGATTTTTTGTCCCAAAATTTGATTGTAGAGCCGTTTTAGATTATTTTAAAGTTTAATTTAAAAAAAACATTTCATTCACAACCTCAGGAATGTTTCATAGTTTAAAATGACATAAAACTTTTTAGAATCGGTTAAGGCTAGGTGCTCGAAATCTCTTCAAAACCATTTTGTGACACATAACAATGGTTTTGAAGAGATTTCGAGCACTTAGCCTTAACCGATTCTAAAAAGTCTTATACCCTTTTAAAGTATCAAACAGTTCGGAGGTTGTGAATGAAATGTTTTTTCTAAATTTAACTTTAAAATAATCTAAAACTGCTATTCAAAAAAAATTTGGTACAAAAAATTCAAACTGGTACCAAGTCCCCTTAATGTGCTTCGATACACAACTGAACGATAATATGATATTTCATTCACATTATTATGTTGTATATTTATGCCATCAATTTAATTCTTTGTGACATTAACATAAACCATTAAAATTTATTAATAAGCGGTTTGTCTATGTGACGATCTGAACCAACTAGATTCAATATAATTCGTCATTTTTAATTGTGTTTGATTGAAGTGTAATTTTTATTAATTTTATTAAGTTAGTGATTGGAAGAAATTGGGAAAAAACTTAACTCACACGAGCGCCAAATTAGTTCAAGGCAATTTTAGAGCATTGATTGCATTTTATTATCAATATTGACTGTAAAAAGATTATCAATAACTTTAGAATCCGCCAAAAAAATTCAAATGTAGCTTGCTCTAAATATAAATATTTATCGATTTTTTAATTTTTCAGTCCAAATTTTCTACTAAATTTGTATTTATATTTATATGATTTATTTTGGTACTATAAAGTGAGTTAGTAATAACCTGCATAAAATTTGAAATTCTACAATTATCTCCAATAAAAAATTATCTAATTTATATACACAATACTTTAAAATTATCCGAACTCGGTATCGATAACAAAAAAAAATAAATAAATAAATAATAAGATAAACATTTATGTTTCTATATAAATAAGTATGATTTAAGACTTCAAAGACTGCAATGTTAAAGAAATATAAATAAATTTCTAAAAGATATATTTTTTATTTGTTTTAATATTTATCAAGTCTTGATCATTGACGCACGTCAAATGTATGAAACATTTTCCTAAAGAAATAGTTATCACTGTCTCAAGATATGTTTCCACCATTGTGATGTTTCCTATAAACAAAAAAATCACCACACTCTTATTCAGGTTAAAAATTCTTAAGTGCATGATTAACCAGTTTTGTACGTATCTAGGTATGTATTTTTTTCTATTAATTTTGCTTTATTTCCTCATCTGGTCGTTTGATCATGCTAATTTTTTTGTAAGAAATTCAACGATTCTATTCTAAATAAGAATGAACCACAATTTAAAATAACGGTAAATTAATGAAACACACACATGTAACACTATAAACATAAATACGTGTATTTATGTTTTGTTATAAATCTTTTTTTGATTATCCATTCAAACATAATTTTTTTTTTATATTTGAATTGTAGGTACGTAAACATTGAAATTTTTTTTTTTAAATAAAACTAGAAAAAATCTTTTTATAACACTCTAATGTTTTTATGTTATCGCATCACATATTTTTTAATTATATAAAGAAAGACGATTTTTATTTTACAAAAACAAGTCATACACAGAAAAAAAAGAGTAGCCTTTTCATCTAAACTTTAAATAAAATCATTTAATGTTTGTGATTGAATTTTAGCCATTTAAACTGTTTAATTGAACCAGCTATTCTTAATTAAATGATTTGCTACAAATCGTAATTATTTGATTCATTTAATAATTTAAATGAAATATCTAATTTGCATTATCCGTTTTTGACCCCTCAAATACAAAAAAACAACTCAAATGTTTTTTTTGATTTTTTTTTGGTTTTTTTTAAATTTTTTTTTTTTAACTTTTTTTGTTTTTTTTTTTTGTTTTTTTTTTCTTTTTTCTTTTTTTTTTAAACTTTTTTGGTTTGTCACACATCTAAGTACTATCCACTACGAGACATTGCTTTTTTTTTTTTTTAGCTTTTTTGGTCGGTCACCCATCTAAGTTCTAACACAACGACGCGTTGCTTAACCTTTTTGTTCAATGTTATGAATTCTTCCACTGAGCTATGTCAGTGATATACAACAATGTATTAATAGACAATATAAAATCGGTTTCTATGAAAACTTTCTACAATTGTCAAAGAATGTTATTGTACAATTCTACTATTTTTGTAGTTGATATATTGAAATATTTATTTCAAATCAAATAATTAAATTTGTTGAATCACATAATGTTTAGATAATTTTAAAATTTACCTTAATTTTCATTTTAACAAATTTGTTTTAATATTTCAAATAAATGAATTGTTAAAAACAACTATTGAATTTAATAATTCTTTCAATTAATTATTTGTATTTTAAAATTCAAATCAATGAATTTGCATTAGAAAAATCAGTCAATTTTGAATTTTTTTTCAACTATTTAAGTAATTAATTTGTTTAAAACATTAGTTAAATTAAAGAAAGCTGATTCATTTAATTATGATTAGTCAATTATTCTAATTTATTTCTTTCTGTGTATTGAACATATGTATATAAAAAAAAACTATACCTTTTGAAATTCGGTTAATATATAACAGTGGTTCTTAACTTTATACGTAAGTTTTTTCAAAAAAAAAGTTTTTTCTTAGCTGAGTATAAGTTTTGTTAAATTAAAAAACTGGTCAAATGTCAGATTGGCAAATACCCGTGGGCAAATGTCAGATTGTCAAATGTCATTTGGGCAACTGTCAGGGAATCGTAAATTCTGGATTCTTTTGTTTGTAATGCTATCTGTTGAGAAGCGCAGGGCAGAAAGTTTACATTTCTGCAGAAAATAGGATAGGATATTCTCTACGAATATATACCCAAACAACACATTTTTAGTTTTGAAAATAGATTTCTGATTATAATCATTTATTAATTCTAGTAATGTATCTTCGTCAAATGATAATAAATTAGTATTTTTATAATTGTTGTATGGATGTTGAATTCAGTTTCTTAATGTATAAAGTTTTTTTTCTAAGTAGCCCAAAGAATTTCAAGAAACAATAAAACAAATTTTTTTCTAGGATATATTTAACATAATTTGACGGCCCTTTGGTAAACTTCCTACGGACTCTCAGGGGTCCGCGGACCACTTGTTAAGAATCACTGATATATAATATACTAACTTTAATCACAGATAATCGTAATGCAAAACTTTAGTTTAAACAAATTAAATAAATAAAATAAATTTTGTCATTTGTTTGTACAATTTCAAATAAAATAAGAATAGTTATTTTCAAAGGGCAGAATGTTTACATTTCTGCAGAAAATAGGATAGGATATTCTCTACGAATATATACCCAAACAACACATTTTTAGTTTTGAAAATAGATTTCTGATTATAATCATTTATTAATTTTAGTAATGTATCTTCGTCAAATGATAATAAATTAGTATTTTTATAATTGTTGTATGGATGTTGAATTCAGTTTTGTAATGTATAAAGTTTTTTTTCTAAGTAGCCCAAAGAATTTTAAGAAACAATAAAACAAATTTTTTTCTAGGATATATTTAACATAATTTGGCGGCCCTCTGGTAAACTTCCTACGGACTCTCAGGGGTCCGCGGACCACTTGTTAAGAATCACTGATATATAATATACTAACTTTAATCACAGATAATCGTGATTAAATTAAATAAATAAAATAAATTTTGTCATTTGTTTGTACAATTTCAAATAAAATAAGAATAGTTATTTTCAATAATTTCTCAACCTTTTAAATTTTCATCTAAAGTTTAATCAGCCTTAATTGTTCTTATTATACAAGAAAAAAATCTATGAAAGCTTGTAAACACTAATCTAAGTAATTTTGTCCGGAGCTTAGAATATTCTTAAACAATTATCATAAGGAATTTTTGTTTCTGTACATTCACAATCAACTTAAATTTACTGTCGCCGAGTGATAACAAATTACGACGTTCTGACTTTTACAGGAATTATAGTTCCACCAATAACTCATTCGAGAACAAAGTTAGTAATAATTTGTTTGTAGTGTAACAAATATATATATAATATACACTTAATACATTATTTTAAAATTCTATATCAAAATTTGAAGGTAAAATATTGTATTATATATTACGTTATATTATCATTATATACACAATATCATTGTATTATATATATAATATTATTATATTATATTATATTATTTCCGTAGGAAACAAAGATTATATCCAAAAGAAACAGGTATTGCTTATTCCGTTGCACGTCTTCCAAGTACAATGGGAACATCAGGACGCAGTAAAACCACAACAACATCAGCTGGTAGTCCAGACTCTAAACGAGTTGTACTTGAGGCAATGGCTAGACAATCAGTTCGTTCCCAAGTTTTTCCAGGTTTTAAGACAGCAAAAGGAATACTTTCTAGTTATGAGTATGTGAAAATACGATTTTTTAATTAAAAACTTTGTTCTTCACAGTTAATATTTGTTACAAGTTATTTATATTAATAATATTAAGTTTTGTTTGTATATTTTATATATTTTCTATTTTCAGTCAACGGCCAAGAGAATATATTGACGTACCCCTTCCAAAATCGTTAATAAATTCAAATGATTCAGCTTTGCATTACACTCAGATACATTCCACAAATCTGTAAGTATTAAAAGTTTATCGTTTATTTTTAACTAGTAGTTAAGACGTTAATTAGTTCAGTTGTACTACAGCCCAACGAGCTGAGGATTCCAGATTCGTCCAAATGAAAAGATCTTTAGATTTAACTGCAGTTCGTCTGTAATTTTTGCTTTAAAAAAGTGTTATAGTTCAAATTCAATTGAAATTGTTGCAGCCTTTTGGGAAGAAATAATGCATATAACTTACATGTAAACGTACATATTTACGAACGTTTACATTTTATTATACATTTTTGCATTAAAAAAACTTAAATTAAATTTCACAATTTTTAAATAAATGAGTAAATACACATTTAAACCTTTCGGCTTGCCATCAAAAGCCATCTTCATCTTTTGAAGTAGCACTACTGAGCGTGAAAATCTATGGCTCCGCAACAGTTTGCAAACCATTCACCCAGTCTTGGCACTCCAAAAGGTTAAAAATAATAAAGGAATTAATAATAAATTATAATAAATAATAAAAATTAATAATAAATTATAATAGATAATAAAAATTACTAAATGAAAATAAATAGGGAATGATAGGAAATAAAGGAGGAGTCAGGAGTGAGATCTGAAAGTGGGCGTGCGCACATCAGCAGAGGAACAAAATTCTGCTCGGCAGGCTATTACTACTTCGCATCTTAATGCCATTTGAACTACCGATAAGGCGCTAAAGGGGACCGCAGATTCCTTTTCAAACATCTCTGTAACGAGATTAAGGGTTATAATACACAGCGATGTAGAATCGGAATACAACGATCGACTATATCGATCTCCTTTCCACTTTAACACATGTTTCAACAATGTGTTAACTCCTTCCAAAATCTCAATTATATATTTTTTCTAAAATTAAATAAGAAACGATTAAAAATTTGATGTTAAGAACTGTCCCAGAAAAAAAAACCACCACTTTCCTTTCAAAAAGTCTTCAGTTTATTGGGTTTTTTTGCTCGGACAATTAGTAAGTAAGTAAGTTTTTTTTGCTTAATTTTAATTTAATTTAATACAATAAAATTAAATATTATTGTAGATCACAACCCCAAGATACTTCAATGCAATCACATCATTCTAGTGGTCACGATTCAGGTGTTGGTTTTTTATCATCAAACCGAGAGCAAAGTGATACACCATCAGAGCATTTATTGAGAATACTACGAAATCGATCAAGTGCTATAGCGAAAAATCATATGAAATGTTCAATAAAATCTGGACGATTAGATGCCACTGGTTGTTGTGCTGGAGACAGCAGGTATGAATGAAAATATTAGGTTAAATTATTTTTGACTGAGCATAAAAATATTTTTTTAGCGACAGTTATGAGGATTCTTTAAAAAATGGTGAAATTTCATGTTCGAATCAAAGATTTCATTCGGCGTTCAATGGTCATCAATCAAGTGGAAGTAGCAATCATAGATTTCAACGAAGTTATCGCAATCATCATCTGCGTGGAAAACGAGCTCTGCGCCATTCATTTTCAGGTGTTCGCGATGATTTAACTCAGCAGTCACCTCGATTCCTTCGACCAAGAATGCATAGTTTTAGAAACTCAATTACTGATTTAGAACAGCGTCTACATAATTTAGAACAATCGTTCCGGGAGCCATTTCATTTAAATAATTCCAAATGTTAGTAAATAAATTTTATTAATTTCAATTTTAAAAACTTGTAGAACAGCTACCATTTTTTAATAAGAATAGTGTAATTTACCTTTAAATCGAATGGCCTTCAAATTCAGTATAAAGCAAAATAATATTTTTTTTTTTGATCAAAATTAAACAATGTGATAAAAATCATTGGTGCTCTACCTTTATTTTAAATTAATTTTAAATAACCTAGCACCGTGAGTCATAAAGCCTAACCAATTTTTTTGGTTTTATGGCCCGTTTAAGTGAGTCAGAAAGCCCATGGGAGTTTTCTTATAGATTTGAATGCATGTTAGGTTCACTTTCTTAAAATAAGAAAATATCTAAATACTAAATTTTTTTTAATTTTACTATGTAAATAAAGATTTGATAATTCTTGTAAATAAAAATAAAAATACCTTTTATTACAAACTTTTAATTATAAAGGATTAAAATAAAAACTGCAACAGCAATTTAAATATGTATGAATTAAAGTATTTTAAAAAATTGTATAATTTAAACTTATTCGAAAAATTTCTTGAAATGTGCTAGTCCATCTTTATTAAGATCCCAACCTGGTGCAACAGTTTTGCAATGATTATACCATTTAATAACATTTGCATACTTAGTGAGATCAAATTTAGCAACTTCGTATGTGGATACTGTTGCCAATAAAGCCAAATCGGCTATTGTTAAGTTGTCACCAGCGGCATAGGTTTGTCCTTCCAAAAATTTATCTAAAAAGCCAACGCCGTCTTCCATTTTTTTAAAATTATCTGGATTAGCTGGTTGTTTGGCAAACAATTGGGGATAGTAATAATCAGCAAAACGTTGATATAATGTTCCCATATCGAAAAATAATTTTTGGTTTATGATAGCACGTTTTTTTGGGCATTTTGGATATAAAGAATCATTTTTACCATACTTTTCTACCAAATAGATGAGAATAGCACGAGATTCCCAAAGTGCAAAACCATTATCAACTAATGTTGGTACACAATGTTGTGGGTTAATCTGAAAGGAATAAATATGTTGTTTTTACCACAAATTATATAATACATTAATAATACGTTTTCTGTTATGTAACCTAATATATGTGTTTGTATACTATACATGCATTAGTTTTAATATAGTATAGTATACATGCATTAGTTTTAAAATTGTCGAATTCCGATATACCATTATTTTGTTATTGTGTGGTGTTATTATTATTTAAAATCAAAATGGTTCTTACTGAAACATCGATCATTTATTTTGTTTTTTCTTAATCACTATGGAAATTCATTTTGGGATACCTCAGTAAGAAAACATTGACCTTAATTGTTTTCAACAATAATATTTTTTAAATAAGTACCTATGAATGTAAATAACTAAATATCATAATAAGTAAGGTTCATCCGTTTCGGTTTTATTAAAAAAAATTAATATCTTCAAATAGATTCTTAAAATATTACGATTAATATACATTACTAGCTTCATTAGAATGGAAAAAACCACATAATTTTCGTAATATTCTAAAGTTCATAATAAGCTTATCATAAAGTCATCCTTTCATAATTAATTACATTTAAAGAAAAACCGTTCAAAGTATTAAAATCTAAATAAAATTTGCTCATTTTTACTAGAATAAAAATTTATTATTTGTTTTGGTTTTCGTAGTAACCATGAAAATTATTAATTCTGCAAAAGCCAAGTATTGAAATATTGAACTTATTTTAAACGTTTTAATTTAAAGCTTGATTTAGAAAAAAAATTTAATTCACAATTTCCGTTTCAGACTTTAAAATTGTATAAAACTTTTTAGAATCGGAGCACTTAGCTTTAAGGGGACTTGTAACCAGTTTTAATTTTTTGTCCCAAAATTTTTTTGAAAAGAAGTTTTAGATTATTTTAAAGTTTATTATGAAAAAATATTTCATTCACAACCTCCGAATTGTTTGATACTTTAAAAGGGTATAAATCTTTTTAGAATCGGTTAGAGCTAAGTGCTCGAAATCTCTTTAAAACCATTTTTTTGTGTCACAAAATGGTTTTGAAGAGATTTCGATCACTTAGCCTTAACCGATTCTAAAAAGTCTTATACCCTTTTAAAGTATCAAACAGTTCGGAGGTTGTGAGTGAAATGTTTTTTCTAAATTTAACTTTAAAATAATCTAAAACAGCTTTTCAAAAAAAATTTGGGACAAAAAATTCAAACTGGTACCAAGTCCCCTTAATAAAGGATTAATTATCGACATTACACAGTGTCATTATAGTAAAAAAAATATCAGCATTTTTATGTGTAGCAAATAATTTTATGCAAGAATGGTATTTGGAATTTTTGTAAAAACCTTACTGAAAAGTTAACATAAAAAAAAAAATTTAAATTCTTGGGATGTGATTTGGGAATAAAATATTAAAATTTGTTTAAAAAAAAAATTGTTTTTTTTAATTTACCTTAATGAATTCTGGTTTTAAGTGTTCACCTTTCATTAAATCTGTCAATTTCAAATTCAATTCGACGCCGACAGCTTTGGCAGTCATTAAAACTGAACGGCATGGTGCTGAACCAGGAATGTAATAAAAATCCATTTCTTCTTTTGTTTTTTGTAGAATCTGATGCTAGCGATGCTAGAAAGAAAATTAAATAAAGGAAATCGTAAATATGTACTTAGATAGGTATTACATGTACATCTATCCATTTTAATAATTAAATTTTTTTTTCGTAAAATTGTTGAGATTTCTAAAATTTTTAATACACTTCTTTAAGGTGCACACAACATTGAAAATTAAAATACAAATATACTGCTTGAAATTATTCTCTGTTTTATGTATAAGTTTGAACTTAAACTATAAAGGAAACTTTTTGTACCAAACTTGTTGTCAAAAAGTCCAAAGTATTTCTGTGGAATTAAATTATAGTATCGACTATGCTTGGTCAAATAATAAACGGATACCAATATTTTCTAAATAAAATAGGTACCACAAGAGGCAATAAAACATAATTTATCTACCTATTATACAAAAAATATTAAAATAATGAACGTACAGTACCTATACATTATTATAAAGATAAGTATAATTCTATATATATAATTAAACGTAGCTGTGTTTTTTTATTTTATTTTTGTTTGCCCGATTAACGTTATGTAACCAACAAAATTAAATAAATAATTTTTGGGATAGGTTTGACAAAAAGGGGGGAAATCTGGTTTGAAAAAAAAATGTATATAAAAAATTGATAAAGGCTTTTTAAAAAAAATACTAAATACATAAGTCTTACAGTTACATTTATATCAAAAAAGTATTTTAGACAAAAAAAATTCCATTCAATGTGTAATTCAGAACGAATCAAATTTATATCTTTTACAATTCAAATATTTAAATTCCATTTTTATTTCCAGTTGGTATCATAATGTTGATTAATAATCTAAATTAGGTCATTATATCTTTATCAAGGCTTTATGTTAAAAACAAAATTTTGAAAGCTTGATTTAGAATATTTTAAAAGCATTTATTATTTATTAAAAATTTTAAATAAATTGAAATTTTTGCATTTAAATATGACTTTCTTTTTACGAGATGACAAGTACCTATATTATGAACCTACCAACATTATGACTGAAATAATTTTACGCCGTAATTATTGCATAATATCAAAATCCAAATTTTGTTTTCGATATTTTTTCTTTTAATGATTTAATAATACATTTAATATAAAAGTAAAACAGGTTATAATATTTTCTTAGACACATACAAACAATACATACAATTCACTTTACAAAAAGTTAAATCATTTCATGGTATAACTGAAAAAATATACAATGAAATAAACGTTGAATAATTTAATAATTACTCATACCCCACTGAATTCAATACAATGTTAATTTCATTCAGATTCTAAAAATAAAATAAGGTTTGTCCAAAATATTTGGACTTAGGTTAATATTTTATGCTTGTAATGTTGCATTTGCTGGATACATTAAGCTGCGAATACAATTTTTTTTAAATTAACACTATAAAATTTGAAACCGCTGTATTTCTGATAAAATGATACAAACAATGCTTTCAAATATTATGATTATAATAATTATTAACTTATTCCTGCTATTCAATAATATTTAAAACTACTTAATAACAAAATATTTAACTATTATTCTATAAGTTTACAAGGTTGACAAGAATTTTAAAAACAATAATTTATCAAAGTCTTTTTTTTAAATGTAGGTAGGATGTATGGTTAATAAATATTAATCATTTAATAATTCCATATATTTTTTACATTATATTGTAGTGCACAATTCAAACCAATATTTGAGAACATATAAGTACTCAATAAATTAAAAGTAAAAATTTATTTCAAGCAACAAATTATGTATAGACTACTGTAGATTATGTATTTCTATAAATACCGAGATTGTTCTTAGCTTGCACGTGCCGTACACTAGCATTTTTTAATCTCAGAAAATAAGCTCACTAGCTTAAATGTAAACCCCTGGACGAGCTATTTTTAAATTAAAGAAAACAAACATGTCCTACTTTGAGGGCGATAAAAAATTCTTCGTGCGCGGAAGCGGTAGGTGTTAGAAAAACATTTTTTATCAATATGTACAATAAAAACATCGGTAAAAAGAAATTAAATCTTAAAGAAAAGAATTTTTTTTTATCACAGAAAATTCAATTACATAGATGTTATTTATTCATTAATATTATATTGGAATTATTATTAATACAAAGCTATTTATACATATTTGAAAAGGTAGGGTAGGTTAAAGTTTATTTATAAAAGATATAAGTAAATATTCAAAAATTTGTCGGTTCAAATCATGTACCTACATCACAAACAATACGTAAATATGGTTTTTTTTTTATTAATTTCATTTTAATGATGGAAATTTTATTATGACGCAACGAATTAATGATTATTATTCATATTTAACCCTGAGATAAAAAAAAATAATTCTAATCCCTAATTTTAATTGTAGTTTTAATAATTTAAAAAAATTGACTATATCTTAAATTTTTTCTGTACAACTAGGTATAGGTATTTTTTTTTTTTAATTTTCAACATTTTAATATTTTCTCACAGCATTTTTTTTTGTTCCGTTTCGAATGGAACAATGATGAAACACATATTCACAAGTACTAGTATCTAGTACCCTGATAGAGAAGATGTTATGATTCATGTCATCATTCAGGCATGCCATGACGTTGGAACTACACCATGAAAATCTCGCTTGGGAAATTTTTCATGGCTTTTGCTTTACAAACCAATCAATACTACAATTTTATGTGATGAATTTAGTAAACACAAATGTACAGATAAATAAGTATGCGTAATTATTATTTTTAGATACATAAATAAAAACTAAATGCTTACAGGTTTTGAGAAAAATACACTTGAATTTACTTCAACCGAAAAAAAAATCAACGAACTCACAGCGTTAAATTTATTCTGTTGACTGAATTTAAAATAAATTTTGCTCTTGAATTTATAGAAATATAATAAAAATGCCGGTGTTTTCCCTTTGCTCCACTTACTTTCTGAAATAATGAAATAATGAATTCTTCACGTGGTAGTGAAAATCGTGCAAATGAAATAAAAAAAAACGAGAGAAAAAATTTAATTTTATGAACTTTACTAAATCGACAAAGTTTATTGAATTATGTATGTATATGTATGTAATGTAAATGCTCAGTCTGCACTGAAATAATTTTATTATAAGTTTATCATACTAGTTTCTGGACAATTCTGAACATTTTCTTTTATAATTTTCTTTATTAATTTCAATAAGGTTCTTTCATATATTATGTAAGTTAATTTTTGCTTAGATATTGTATATTTTTTGTAAACTGTAGATTTAAGCTTTTTTGTAAACTGTTTGTATTAAGCATATATGAAATAAATAAATAAATAAATAAATTGCATGATTTAGACGGGTTGAAATGTCGATTAAAGGGAAAAAATCATAACTCCGATTGTGACTAAGGTTTCGAACAGAGTGATGCAAATTTGTAGGTGTATACGTATAAGGGTAAAAAAATCGATGGTTGGGAATTATTAAACAAAAATTAGACCCCTTCTTTTAACATAAAGTCAATTGACTTTAAGTCACTTTCAAAACGACATAAAGTCAATTGATCTTATGTCTTTTTCTAAAAAGTGACATAAAGTCAAGATTTAAAGTGACCTACAGTCAAATGACCTTATGTCGCTTTGCAAAAAAAATTAAAAGTGACATAAAGTCAATTGACTTTAAGTTACTTTCAAAACGACATAAAGTCAATTGATTTTATGTCTTCTTTTAAAATGCGACATAAAGTCAAGATCTGAAGAAACATAAAGTCAATTGACCAAATGGCAAAAAAAAAAGATTGAGTGACATAAAGTCAAGATATACCTATTTTTTTGATAATGTTCAATAAATAGATTGTTCTTATTGGTCTAAGCATGAACTGTAAAACAATAAAGCTAATATTATTATATGCAAATAAAAATAAAAAAAAAAGAAAGAATCATGAGCTAATATGGGCGCAGTGAAGTAACGCCGCTTGAAATAAGGCCGCGATAGGTTTTTTGTTGCGGTCTTATTTCATTTTGAAAAATGAAATAAAACCGCAAAAAAGTGCTCGCGGCCTTATTTCATTTTGAAAAATGTGGTTGGTTTTTTTCATTCTCAATCAAAATGCCTCTAGTGAAGTTTCACTTCAAAACTTTTAAAAAATATAAAAGTAATAGTTTCAATTATATATAGATTTCAATTATTCATACTAGATTTTTTTGCTCTCTTCGGAATTCGAAACTGCGTACTTAGCATTGCAAATCACCAACACAGAAAATATGTACCAAATTTATATTTTCTACTTCTTAATTTTCAATACCGTAGCTGAGCAGTTTTTAGCGATTACAATGCTAAGGGCGCGGGTTCGAACCCCGAAGAAGGCATTATAGAATTTAATAAAAATCGAATAAAAAAATTCTAATAAATAACCACTCATTTTTTGTGTACATTATAAGTTTTCTAAATTCGAGTCTATCGTATTTTGAGTATTCTAATTTTTCCGAAAAAAAAACGCTTCTTTTGGTATATAAATTATTAAAATAGAAAAATGTTAATTTTTTGCTAATTTTTTGGATTTTTCTGCTGATGGTTGTTACATCATCGGAAAAAAAAGAAGATCCTTCGGATGTTCTGCAAAGTTAAAGGTATTAAAATTACGCTTCTTTTGCTATATAAATTATTCAAATCGAAAAATGTTAATTGTTTGCTTTTTTTTTGGATTTTTCTGCTGATAGTTTTTTTTTTTTATTTTTTTTATTAAAGTTACCAAATCACTAGGTGGGATACCTTTTATGCTTAAAGAAGCATGGATTTGATAATGGAAAGGAAGTTTAGACGGGATTTAAAAGTGGGATATTTAGTAGGTAATCATGTACACTTTTCTTAAAGCGGAACAAGTCGTAAGTCAAACGTGCGCCAGCTGTCGGGAACAATTTTAATGGGAGAGCATTCCACATTCTCGAGGTGCGAACTGAAAACGAATCTCCAAAGCTCGTTCTCTCACATTTGGGAATTTTGATGAAATATGGATGTGACGTTGAAGCGGTACGAGGTTGTTACATCATCGGGAAAAAAAGAACAAAAAATGAAAATTGTCCGATTTGAATAATTTATATATCAAAAGAAGAGTTATTTTAATATCTTTAATTATGTCGAATATCCGAAGGGTCTACGACGTCCAAACAGGATCTGATTGATTAACAAAGACAAGAAGTAAAGTGATGTATAATAAACATAATTGAATTTATAATCTTAAATTTAGTGTAGTATAACTGTCAAAATGCAAATATAAGAATAATAAATAAAAATAGTTCTTTAATTAATTAGGTCTTGTTGTAAAAAACTATTCATCTCGAAAACATATTTTAGATATTTTCTACTTTTTCCATATCAAGTAGTAACTATAATATCACAATAAGTACCATTTTATAAAAAAAATTAATGGAATTCGATAACCTGTTACAGAACAAAATATATATTTTTGGAGAAAACGCTTTTTAATTTTGAATATATATTTTTGGAGAAAACGCTTTTTAATTTTGTTTTGTACAATATAAGTATTTTTGAAAATCCAAAAAAAAATTGTTTTAGAAAAGATATTATGAAAAATTCTACTTTCAGCAGATTATTTCGAGCTGTAACTTTGTTCCCAACTAAAAATTTGAGATTACATCGGTCAATTTCCATAATACGCTAGGTATATATTATTTATTTAAAAAATGAAGCAATGAGAAATAATTTGTTCTTTCGTTTTAAGTTTATACTACGAAAAATAATACAACTTGATTCCCATGCTAGAGCATTTGTACCTTTAAAGATATTAAGTAAATTATACATTTACCCTTAATTCATTTACAATTTTTTTTAGCGATATTCAGGATTACTTAGCTAACCCATGTATATTTTATAATTTTTTCTAATTAAAAGAACTCGCAATTTTATTTCTTTTTTTCTTCAATAATTTTTTCATTATTATTTCAAAAATTGAAATAAACCTAAATTATTATCATGATTAACAATTAAGTTTTTCGATTTAAACGATGCATTTTTAAAGATTTTAAATGAATATTAAAATAAACAATTTATTAGTGTATTTTTTTTTGGGCAACAATTTATAAAACTTTTAAATCTAAGAAGTCTAGACTTTATCGAACTTAAAATGTCCTTCTTGAATAATCTTAATACTAAATATTATTAGTAACATTAAATGAAAGTACAGAAAAATACTAAAGAAATAAGTCATATTTACTTATTCAAAGTAGTTGATGGCTTACAATAAAAAAAAACAAATCAAATTGCAAATATTAACATAATATATTCTAAAATTCACAAAAACAGAGTATATATATTTATTTACTTATTTATAAGTATTTCAGTTCATTTAATCTTTAAATCTTAAACTAAACTTTAGGTCTTTAACTAATTAAATCTTTCGGTAGAAATATTATTGAATTAAATTTTATCGCTCATTTCCAAATGAACAGTTACTTTATTCGAATTCCTTGCACATAAAATTGCATTCTCATATGATTGATTCCATTGCGTTGATAAACTGATGAGCAATGTTAAGGACGCAGGTTCGAACCCCGAAGAAGGCATAATAGAATTTAATAAAAAAAATCTAATAAATAACCACTCATTTTTTGTGTACATATTAAGTTTTTCAAATGAACAGTTACTTTATTCGAATTCCTTGCGCATAAAATTGCATTCTCATATGATTGATTCCATTGCGTTGATAAACTGATGAGCAATGTTAAGGACGCAGGTTCGAACCCCGAAGAAGGCATAATAGAATTTAATAAAAAAAATCTAATAAATAACCACTCATTTTTTGTGTACATATTAAGTTTTTCAAATTCGAGTCTATCATATTTTGAGTATTCTTATTCTAATTTTTCCGAAAAAAAAAACGCTTCTTTTAGTATATAAATTATTAAAATAGAAAAATTATAATTTTTTGCTAATTTTTTGGATTTTTCTGCTGATGGTTGTTACATCATCGGAAAAAAAAGAAAATCCTTCGGATGTTTTGCAAAGTTAAAGGTATTAAAATTACGCTTCTTTTGCTATATAAATTATTCAAATCGAAAAATGTTAATTTTTTGCTTTTTTTTTTTGATTTTTCTGCTGATGGTTGTTACATCATCGGCAAAAAAAGAACAAAAAATGAAAATTGTCCGATTTGAATAATTTATATACCAAAAGAAGAGTTATTTTAATATCTTTAATTATGTCGAATATCCGAAGGGTCTACGACGTCCAGACAGGATCTGATTGATTAACAAAGACAAGAAGTATAGTGATGTTTAATAAACATAATTGAATTTATAATCTTAAGTTTAGTGTAGTATAATTGTCAAAATGCAAATATAAGATTTAACAAAAATAGTTCTTTAATTAATTAGATCTTGTTGTAAAGGACTATTCATCTCGAAAACATATTTTAGCTATTTTCTACTTTTTCCATATCAAGTAGTAACTATAATATCACAATAAGTACCATTTTATAAAAAAAATTAATGGAATTCGATTAACTGTAACAGAACAAAATATCTATTTTTGGTGAAAACGCTTTTTAATTTTGTTTTGTACAATATAAGTATTTTTGAAAATCAAAAAAAAAATTGTTTTAGAAAAGATATTATGAAAAATCCTACTTTCAGTAGATTATTTTGAGCTGTAACTTTGTTCCCAACTAAAAATTTGAGATTACATCGGTCAATTTCCATAATTAGCTAGGTATATATTATTTATTTAAAAAATGAAGCAATGAGAAATAATTTGTTCTTTCGTTTTAAGTTTATACTACGAAAAATAATACAACTTGATTCCCATGCTAGAGCATTTGTACCTTTAAAGATATTAAGTAAATTATACATTTACCCTTAATTCATTTACAAATTTTTTTAGCGATATTCAGGAGTACTTAGATAACCCATATGTATATTTTATAATTTTTTCTAATTAAAAGAACTCGCAATTTTATTTCTTTTTTTCTTCAATAATTTTATTCATTATTATTTCAAAAATTGAAATAAACCTAAATTATTATCATGATTAACAATTAAGTTTTTCGATTTAAACGATGCATTTTTAAAGATTTTAAATGAATATTAAAATAAACAATTTATTAGTGTATTTTTTTTGGGCAACAATTTATAAAACTTTTAAATCTAAGAAGTCTAGACTTTATCGAACTTAAAATGTCCTTCTTGAATAATCTTAGTACTAAATATTATTAGTAACATTAAATGAAAGTACAGAAAAATACTAAAGAAATAAGTCATATTTTATAACTTTATGCCTAAAATCTAAATTATAATATAAATTGTAATTGCCCACTTACTTATTCTAAGTAGTTGATGGCTTACAATAAAAAAAAACAAATCAAATTGCAAATATTAACATAATATATTCTAAAATTCACAAAAACAGAGTATATATATTTATTTACTTATTTATAAGTATTTCAGTTCATTTAATCTTTAAATCTTAAACTAAATTTTAGGTCTTTAACTAATTAAATCTTTCGGTAGAAATATTATTGAATTAAATTTTATCGCTCATTTCCAAATGAACAGTTACTTTATTCGAATTCCTTGCGCAAAAAATTGCATTCTCATATGATTGATTCCATTGCGTTGATAAACTGATGAGCAATGTTAAGGACGCAGGTTCGAACCCCGAAGGAGGCATAATAGAATTTAATAAAAATCTAATAAAAAAAATCTAATAAATAACCACTCATTTTTTGTGTACGTATTAAGTTTTTCAAATTCGAGTCTATCGTATTTTGAGTATTCTTATTCTAATTTTTCCGAAAAAAAAACGCTTCTTTTAGTATATAAATTATTAAAATAGAAAAATGTTAATTTTTTGCTAATTTTTTGGATTTTTCTGCTGATGGTTGTTACATCATCGGAAAAAAAAAGAAGATCCCTCGGATGTTCTGCAAAGTTAAAGGTATTAAAATTACGCTTCTTTTGGTATATAAATTATTCAAATCGAAAAATGTTAATTTTTTGCTTTTTTTTGGATTTTTCTGCTGATGGTTGTTACATCATCGGAAAAAAAAGAAAATCCTTCGGATGTTCTGCAAAGTTAAAGGTATTAAAATTACGCTTCATTGGCTATATAAATTATTCAAATCGAAAAATGTTAATTTTTTGCTTTTTTTTTGGATTTTTCTGCTGATGGTTGTTACATCATCGGGAAAAAAAGAACAAAAAATGAAAATTGTCAGAATTGAATAATTTATATACCAAAAGAAGAGTTATTTTAATATCTTTAATTATGTCGAATATCCTAAGGGTCTACGACGTCCAAACAGGATCTGATTGATTAACAAAGACAAGAAGTATAGTGATGTATAATAAACATAATTGAATTTATAATCTTAAGTTTAGTGTAGTATAATTGTCAAAATGCAAATATAAGATTTAATAAAAATAGTTCTTTAATTAATTAGATCTTGTTGTAAAGGACTATTCATCTCGAAAACATATTTTAGCTATTTTCTACTTTTTCCATATAAAGTAGTAACTATAATATCACAATAAGTACCATTTTATAAAAAAAATTAATGGAATTCGATTAACTGTAACAGAACAAAATATCTATTTTTGGTGAAAACGATTTTTAATTTTGTTTTGTACAATATAAGTATTTTTGAAAATCAAAAAAAAAATTGTTTTAGAAAAGATATTATGAAAAATCCTACTTTCAGCAGATTATTTTGAGCTGTAACTTTGTTCCCAACTAAAAATTTGAGATTACATCGGTCAATTTCCATAATTAGCTAGGTATGTATTATTTATTAAAAAAATGAAGCAATGAGAAATAATTTGTTCTTTCGTTTTAAGTTTATACTGCGAAAAATAATACAACTTGATTCCCATGCTAGAGCATTTGTACCTTTAAATATATTAAGTAAATTATACATTTACCCTTAATTCATTTACAAATTTTTTTAGCGATATTCAGGAGTACTTAGATAACCCATATGTATATTTTATAATTTTGTCTAATTAAAAGAACTCTCAATTTTATTTCTTTTTTTCTTCAATAATTTTATCATTATTATTTCAAAAATTTAAATAAACCTAAATTATTATCATGATTAACAATTAAGTTTTTCGATTTAAACGATGCATTTTTAAAGATTTTAACTGAATATTAAAATAAACAATTTATCAAGATTTAATGTATTTTTTTTGGGAAACAATTTATAAAACTTTTAAATCTAAGAAGTCTAGACTTTATCGAACTTCTTGAATAATCTTAATACTAAATATTATTAGTAATATTAAATGAAAGTACAGAAAAATACTAAAGAAATAAGTTATATTTTATAACTTATGCCTAAAATCTAAATTATAATATATATTGTAATTGCCCACTTACTTATTCTAAGTAGTTGATGGCTTACAATAAAAAAAAACAAATCAAATTGCAAATATTAACATAATATATTCTAAAATTCACAAAAACAGAGTATATATATTTATTTACTTATTTATAAGTATTTCAGTTCATTTAATCTTTAAATCTTAAACTAAATTTTAGGTCTTTAACTAATTAAATCTTTCGGTAGAAATATTACTGAATTAAATTTTATCGCTCATTTCCAAATGAACAGTTACTTTATTCGAATTCCTTGCGCATAAAATTGCATTCTCATATGATTGATTCCATTGCGTTTGATAAACTGATGAGCAATGTTAAGGACGCAGGTTCGAACCCCGAAGGAGGCATAATAGAATTTAATAAAAATCTAATAAAAAAAATCTAATAAATAACCACTCATTTTTTGTGTACGTATTAAGTTTTTCAAATTCGAGTCTATCGTATTTTGAGTATTCTTATTCTAATTTTTCCGAAAAAAAAACGCTTCTTTTAGTATATAAATTATTAAAATAGAAAAATGTTAATTTTTTGCTAATTTTTTGGATTTTTCTGCTGATGGTTGTTACATCATCGGAAAAAAAAAGAAGATCCCTCGGATGTTCTGCAAAGTTAAAGGTATTAAAATTACGCTTCTTTTGGTATATAAATTATTCAAATCGAAAAATGTTAATTTTTTGCTTTTTTTTGGATTTTTCTGCTGATGGTTGTTACATCATCGGAAAAAAAAGAAAATCCTTCGGATGTTCTGCAAAGTTAAAGGTATTAAAATTACGCTTCATTTGCTATATAAATTATTCAAATCGAAAAATGTTAATTTTTTGCTTTTTTTTTGGATTTTTCTGCTGATGGTTGTTACATCATCGGGAAAAAAAGAACAAAAAATGAAAATTGTCAGAATTGAATAATTTATATACCAAAAGAAGAGTTATTTTAATATCTTTAATTATGTCGAATATCCTAAGGGTCTACGACGTCCAAACAGGATCTGATTGATTAACAAAGACAAGAAGTATAGTGATGTATAATAAACATAATTGAATTTATAATCTTAAGTTTAGTGTAGTATAATTGTCAAAATGCAAATATAAGATTTAATAAAAATAGTTCTTCAATTAATTAGATCTTGTTGTAAAGGACTATTCATCTCGAAAACATATTTTAGCTATTTTCTACTTTTTCCATATAAAGTAGTAACTATAATATCACAATAAGTACCATTTTATAAAAAAAATTAATGGAATTCGATTAACTGTAACAGAACAAAATATCTATTTTTGGTGAAAACGATTTTTAATTTTGTTTTGTACAATATAAGTATTTTTGAAAATCAAAAAAAAAATTGTTTTAGAAAAGATATTATGAAAAATCCTACTTTCAGCAGATTATTTTGAGCTGTAACTTTGTTCCCAACTAAAAATTTGAGATTACATCGGTCAATTTCCATAATTAGCTAGGTATGTATTATTTATTAAAAAAATGAAGCAATGAGAAATAATTTGTTCTTTCGTTTTAAGTTTATACTGCGAAAAATAATACAACTTGATTCCCATGCTAGAGCATTTGTACCTTTAAATATATTAAGTAAATTATACATTTACCCTTAATTCATTTACAAATTTTTTTAGCGATATTCAGGAGTACTTAGATAACCCATATGTATATTTTATAATTTTGTCTAATTAAAAGAACTCTCAATTTTATTTCTTTTTTTCTTCAATAATTTTATCATTATTATTTCAAAAATTTAAATAAACCTAAATTATTATCATGATTAACAATTAAGTTTTTCGATTTAAACGATGCATTTTTAAAGATTTTAACTGAATATTAAAATAAACAATTTATCAAGATTTAATGTATTTTTTTTGGGAAACAATTTATAAAACTTTTAAATCTAAGAAGTCTAGACTTTATCGAACTTCTTGAATAATCTTAATACTAAATATTATTAGTAATATTAAATGAAAGTACAGAAAAATACTAAAGAAATAAGTTATATTTTATAACTTATGCCTAAAATCTAAATTATAATATATATTGTAATTGCCCACTTACTTATTCTAAGTAGTTGATGGCTTACAATAAAAAAAAACAAATCAAATTGCAAATATTTGTAAAGGAAAAAATTGTTTTTATTTAATGGAAAGTTTCTATTGACTTTCTTCTTTATGGTTATTTATCTTATGATGGATCATGGGTTGGACATCTATGTTGTCCAAGACATCTAAGGCCTATTGACTTCCCTAATCCATAATGACCACTAGCATGTCATTATGGAGATCCTATTGTCTAGGCTGTATTCAGCCGTATGTCCTATTAGAGCGGGACGCGCTTTCGTTTTGGCTTAAGAGCCGGATATTCCATTTTTAGCTTGGAACAGCTTGGTATATTTGATAGGCTTACCAAGCCTTGTTATCCGTATTATATTGCTCGGAAAGCTATCTTACCTGTATTGTATAGCTCAGGGAAGCCGTTTAATAAAAGTGAGATATCTATTTGAGATCAAATTTCAATCTGGATTTTATTCTAAAAACTTATCATATTTATACAAAATCTTATATACTAAAATTCTTAAATTCTATATACAATTTATCTACATGATAATAAATTTTTATATACAATATTATTTACTAATATCAGATTCATACCAAATTATTATTTTTATTATTTATTAATTAGTGATTGGTCACCCAATCAAATTTATTATAATTTACCGTAATCTTAATTCTATATTATTTTAGGGTTCAACAAGATTTTAATAATTTTATCAATTTAGTTTTATTTTAATTTTGGTAATGATAATATCATTACATCCTTTCCCTTTTAGAAAAAAATTTTATGATTTTTTAGGAAATAAGAAAATTTTTATATTTTTAAAATTTTTTTTTTTTTGAATTTGAATTTGTGGTGTTTGTTACAAATAATAATTAATGTTAATGTTTTTTTTTGAATTTGAATTTGTGGTGTTTGTTACAAATAATGATTAATGTTACGATTGAAACTTTTTTTTTTGTAATTGAATCTTATTATTTTTATTTTATTTTTATAATTGTTCTTTTAATGAATGTTCCCTATTTTTTTTTTTTGTTTAATTTGTGTATTATATCTCTGGTATATCAATTATATAACTATTCCTAGAGTTATCTATTTACTCAGGACAAGTGTCTCATGGACATATAATTCAGTGCTAGTATCTCTAGTCGACTGATTTAGTTTGAATTAATCATTAATCTCAAAACTAATTAATGCGGAGAATTTCATCTATTAGAAATCTCGGCCTAAATATTCCGTCAATTGGAAATTTCATCAATTGGGAATTTATACAATAATAAAAGAGTGCCTAATGACTCTTATTGCCAATATCCTAAATTATTCATTCTTATTTTCAATAAATTTCGTAAATAGTTCATTGGTGACAGACTTATCTGTTCCAGTATCAATTATGAATTTTATTGGATAATGATGATTAACTTATACATTTGGATATAAATGTGGGCATTTAAATTTGATTTTGATCAGTGATGTTTGTTTCCTGATCTCAGAGAAAAAAATTTTTTGTGTGTAAACTATTCTTAGGGATATGCAATTTCAAATCAATCGTAATATTAAATAATTTTGTCTAAGTGAAAATATTTGATGTGTCATATTATTGTGACGTATCATTTAAAAATTTTTATAATGGATAGATAATGAGTAATTTCTTTTTGTATTTAAGAAGAAAGTTTTTTTTTTTTTTTTGTTAAAAAGAATTTTGATAGACAAGTGTTTTTTTTTTTTTTTGTCTATTGAAAAAAAAATTTTTATAGGATGTTCGTAATATAATTTTATATTTGTGTTAATTCTAAAAAATTTTTGGGTTGTTCTTAAGTAACATTCTTAATATTATAATTTTTTTTGAAAAATTTTTTTTTTTGATTTAAAAATTTTATTTATATATTTCATGTAAAATTTATATATAAAAAAATTTGTTATTTTTATAATAATAAAGTAATATACATTTTTTTTTTGTAAAATTTCATATAATTATTTCTCTTGTGAATTTCATTTATTATTTTTTTTATATAATTATTTTTTTTTGTTTGTAAAATTTCATTTTTATATATAATTAATTTTCTTGTGAATTTCTTTTATACATTTCTTTTTTATAATTTCATAGAAAAATTTTTATTTTTTACAATATATCGTATTATTTACAAAATTTTAATTTTTATTTTTTGTGTTTTCTATGTGATTGAAATTTTTGTTGAACATTTTGTTCATTTTTGTCGAAGTCTTGTGTAAATGTCGGTCTTGTTTAATTTTTCTAATTTCGTCTATAATTGTTTTGCGTTGTGTCTTGTTTGTTTTGGTCTGTAAAATGTTCTCTAATTTTGCCAGCTCCTTGCGGAATTTCACTAACTTCCCCGCTCGTTGGCGCTTCTTGGGTTGTTGTTGTTGTTGCTGTTGTTGTTGTCGTTGTTGTTGTTGTTTATATTCCTCCATTGTGATTTTGGTTAATTGCTGTTTTTGTTGTTCCATTTTTAAAATTTTGTTCTATGTTATCTTGGTTCTGTACTGTATAATTTGCGGTTTGCAGGATCGCCATGTAAAGGAAAAAATTGTTTTTATTTAATGGAAAGTTTCTATTGACTTTCTTCTTTATGGTTATTTATCTTATGATGGATCATGGGTTGGACATCTATGTTGTCCAAGACATCTAAGGCCTATTGACTTCCCTAATCCATAATGACCACTAGCATGTCATTATGGAGATCCTATTGTCTAGGCTGTATTCAGCCGTATGTCCTATTAGAGCGGGACGCGCTTTCGTTTTGGCTTAAGAGCCGGATATTCCATTTTTAGCTTGGAACAGCTTGGTATATTTGATAGGCTTACCAAGCCTTGTTATCCGTATTATATTGCTCGGAAAGCTATCTTACCTGTATTGTATAGCTCAGGGAAGCCGTTTAATAAAAGTGAGATATCTATTTGAGATCAAATTTCAATCTGGATTTTATTCTAAAAACTTATCATATTTATACAAAATCTTATATACTAAAATTCTTAAATTCTATATACAATTTATCTACATGATAATAAATTTTTATATACAATATTATTTACTAATATCAGATTCATACCAAATTATTATTTTTATTATTTATTAATTAGTGATTGGTCACCCAATCAAATTTATTATAATTTACCGTAATCTTAATTCTATATTATTTTAGGGTTCAACAAGATTTTAATAATTTTATCAATTTAGTTTTATTTTAATTTTGGTAATGATAATATCATTACATATTAACATAATATATTCTAAAATTCACAAAAACAGAGTATATATATTTATTTACTTATTTATAAGTATTTCAGTTCATTTAATCTTTAAATCTTAAACTAAATTTTAGGTCTTTAACTAATTAAATCTTTCGGTAGAAATATTATTGAATTAAATTTTATCGCTCATTTCCAAATGAACAGTTACTTTATTCGAATTCCTTGCGCATAAAATTGCATTCTCATATGATTGATTCCATTGCGTTGATAAACTGATGAGCAATGTTAAGGACGCAGGTTCGAACCCCGAAGGAGGCATAATAGAATTTAATAAAAATCTAATAAATAACCACTCATTTTTTGTGTACGTATTAAGTTTTTCAAATTCGAGTCTATCGTATTTTGAGTATTCTTATTCTAATTTTTCCGAAAAAAAAACGCTTCTTTTAGTATATAAATTATTAAAATAGAAAAATGTTAATTTTTTGCTAATTTTTTGGATTTTTCTGCTGATGGTTGTTACATCATCGGAAAAAAAAAGAAGATCCCTCGGATGTTCTGCAAAGTTAAAGGTATTAAAATTACGCTTCTTTTGGTATATAAATTATTCAAATCGAAAAATGTTAATTTTTTGCTTTTTTTTGGATTTTTCTGCTGATGGTTGTTACATCATCGGAAAAAAAAGAAAATCCTTCGGATGTTCTGCAAAGTTAAAGGTATTAAAATTACGCTTCATTTGCTATATAAATTATTCAAATCGAAAAATGTTAATTTTTTGCTTTTTTTTTTGATTTTTCTGCTGATGGTTGTTACATCATCGGGAAAAAAAGAACAAAAAATGAAAATTGTCAGAATTGAATAATTTATATACCAAAAGAAGAGTTATTTTAATATCTTTAATTATGTCGAATATCCTAAGGGTCCACGACGTCCAAACAGGATCTGATTGATTAACAAAGACAAGAAGTATAGTGATGTATAATAAACATAATTGAATTTATAATCTTAAGTTTAGTGTAGTATAATTGTCAAAATGCAAATATAAGATTTAATAAAAATAGTTCTTTAATTAATTAGATCTTGTTGTAAAGGACTATTCATCTCGAAAACATATTTTAGCTATTTTCTACTTTTTCCATATCAAGTAGTAACTATAATATCACAATAAGTACCATTTTATAAAAAAAATTAATGGAATTCGATTAACTGTAACAGAACAAAATATCTATTTTTGGTGAAAACGCTTTTTAATTTTGTTTTGTACAATATAAGTATTTTTGAAAATCCAAAAAAAAATTGTTTTAGAAAAGATATTATGAAAAATCCTACTTTCAGCAGATTATTTTGAGCTGTAACTTTGTTCCCAACTAAAAATTTTTTGTTTTTTCGTTTTAAGTTTATACTGCGAAAAATAATACAACTTGATTCCCATGCTAGAGCATTTGTACCTTTAAATATATTAAGTAAATTATACATTTATCCTTAATTCATTTACAAATTTTTTTAGCGATATTCAGGAGTACTTAGATAACCCATATGTATATTTTATAATTTTTTCTAATTAAAAGAACTCGCAATTTTATTTCTTTTTTTCTTCAATAATTTTATTCATTATTATTTCAAAAATTGAAATAAACCTAAATTATTATCATGATTAACAATTAAGTTTTTCGATTTAAACGATGCATTTTTAAAGATTTTAAATGAATATTAAAATAAACAATTTATTAGTGTATTTTTTTTTGGGCAACAATTTATAAAACTTTTAAATCTAAGAAGTCTAGACTTTATCGAACTTAAAATGTCCTTCTTGAATAATCTTAATACTAAATATTATTAGTAACATTAAATGAAAGTACAGAAAAATACTAAAGAAATAAGTCATATTTTATAACTTTATGCCTAAAATCTAAATTATAATATATATTGTAATTGCCCACTTACTTATTCTAAATAGTTGATGGCTTACAATAAAAAAAAACAAATCAAATTGCAAATATTAACATAATATATTCTAAAATTCACAAAAACAGAGTATATATATTTATTTACTTATTTATAAGTATTTCAGTTCATTTAATCTTTAAACCTTTCTGCTTTTTTTTCCGATGATTTAACCATAAAAAAAAACCAAAAAATAAATGATACAAAAAGAAAATAAAATTACCGCCAAATAGTTTGTAACGATTAACACCAGGTGTATAAAAAAAACCTCCTACAATTTCCAATAATTTTTTCTTATAAGCGAGTCACACTACAACTAAAAAGCCACTACTCATGACGGCTTTTTTAAATGCGTTCACACTTGCACTTTTTGGTTTTTTTTCTTCTTTTTTCTCGTTTTGTCATATCTTTTTCCTTTTTTTTTGGGAATTTTTTTTGTTTTTTTATTCGTTTTTTTTAAAAAATTGCCGCCAACTTCCTGAAAGTATGCAATTGTTAGTTTATTTTTTTCTCACAGAGCTCATTTGTTATTTGATCCCTGATTTTCTAGTGGCTTTTTGAAAAGCCACTAGCTTTTTTTCTTTTTTTTGTATGGAAAAAGCCACGAAATAGCCACAACGATGATAGCTTTTTCAAAAAGCCATTAAAAAGCCGAAGTGTGACAGCCTTATTAGATGTCGCTTTTTTATCATATCGAAAAAGAAAAAAGTACATTCTTTCACATTGCTTCTGACAGCAAATTTACCCAACGACGACACTTACAGTTATTTTAACTTTAACTAACTTCACAATTTTCATTTTCATTTTGAGTTTTTTTTATTCGAAAGAAAAATTGTTTGCGGATAAATTTTTATTTTGTAAATTTTATTTTCTTTTTACTTAATTAATTTTTCGATTTGAATAATTTATACCCCAAAAGAAACGTAATTTTAATTAATACCTTTCACTTTGCTGAACATCCGAAGGGTCACGACGTCGAACGTCGGAAGACTGTCGACGAACGGTATGTAGAAATATCAGAATTAGCAGACGTTTGGTTGGTTAACTGGCCATAACTTTGAAATTAGACGTCGTAAACCCTTCGGATGTTCTGCAAAGTTAAAGGTATTAAAATTACGCTTCTTTTAGTATATAAATTATTCTAATCGGATAATTTTCATCTTCTGCTTTTTTTCCGATGATTTAACCATCAGCAGAAAAATCCAAAAAATAAATAATACAAAAAGAAAATAAAATTATTCGGCAAATATATAAAATACAAGATTTTATACATAGAACATAGAGTATGACATCGTCCATAATTAATAAGTACAATATGTATACTTTTACAGAATAATGGAAAAATAAATTGCAAAAATTTCAACAACAAATAAAAGTGAAATTTTGCAATTTATTTTTCCATTCTCTAAAAGTACCTACCTATACATATTTTAATATAAAAATTTATATTTTTATGAATAGGTAGGCATAAATATTTTGCTTGAATTTTGTTGAAAATTTATATTACTCTGTATTATGGGAAAAACGACATTGTTCATACGATAAATAATGTCGTTTGAAAGCGACATTATTTATACAAAAAAAAAACGACATTATTCATATATATTTGTGAGGTAGACACACGGGAAGGGGGGGCAGCAGGGCGCCCTGCTGCCCCCCCTTCCGCTTTTGCTTAGAACACAATATTCGCAGTTATGTCAGTTCACCTACATTTTGTACGGCCAACATTCGTTTTTACTCACATACGATAAATAGTGTCGTTTTAAAAATGACATTATTCATACGATAAAAAAACGACTTTATTCATGTAGAAATAATGTCGTTTAGAAGCGACATTATTTATACGAAAAAAAAACCACTTTATTCATATGATAAATAATGTCGTTTTAAAAGCGACATTATTTATACGAAAAAAAAACTACTTTATTCATTTATAAATTATGACGTGCCTGAAAGCGACATAATTCATTTGTATGGTAGGAATAATGTCGTTTTTTCGTATAAATTATGTCCGTATAAATTATTTCGGGACCCCTGTATTATGCTTTGTTTAAAATTTTCAAAAAATTTTTTGCAGGAATTTTCTTGTTCTAATAATATGTATGTACTTAATCAATTTAGAAAAGTTCTTTAAAAACAAAAAAAAAAATAGTTGGTATCTTGGTTGGTTTGGGATTTAGTTTATTTTCAACTATGTTATATTGTTTTTTTGTATGATGTTATTGTTTGTTTACTATAAAATGACATTAGACAACTACAACTACATTCCGAAGTTGTTGAAAAGAAATAAGAATCTTTACATGTCGATAATGTAATTTTATGAATTGGCTGTCAAATCAAGGCCACTCAATGTTGTTGTTTTTTGCTTGCTGACTAACTTGAATCTTGAATCTATGTTGATTTGGTAAAAAATAAAAACAGTCCTTTTTTTTTAATGAACATCAAATCATTGAAATTAATAATATTTAATCAATTTGGACGTGAATTTAGTAAAACAAAAATGGCTAATAGTCGATATGAATATGTCAAAACATTTGAAACTGAAGATAAAATTTTGCAAAATGTTTCGATTGTAAGTACATAGGTACCTACCTAGTACCAGTACCTACCTACACACTCGAAAAAAACACGAAGCAGTCATAGAACTGCCTACAGAAGTTTATACTTAAGATTTAAACTATGAAATAACAGTGGCTACAAATGAGGGCTGCTCAGTACAAAAATATAAATTAAAATATTTTTATTTTAATTTGCATTTTGTACTCACCATCCTATCATTTGTAACAACTGTTATTTTATAGTTTAAATCTTAAGTATAAACTTCTGTAGGCAGTTCTATGATTGCTTCGTGTTTTTTTTTGCTTGTAATATTGGGCCTTTTGAAATTAAAAAAGTGTACAATAATTATGAATTCCTACCCAACATTTTTGGTCTGGTAATATTTATTTCACCAGAGCTACCTATTTTGAAAATTTTTTTTTTGCAATTTTGAGCCGAGAAAACCTATAATGATAAATTACTTGATCGATATCTATACTATCAATGCCAAAATATACCTATGTTGTTTTCAAGGCTTTAATAAAATTATTTGTAACGAGTTTAGTGCGTCCAATATTATAAATTTGTTTTATAGGATATACCTAATGTTTATAACTTTAGTGGTTACATCATCTCTGTAAAAAAAATAAAACAAAAACATGAAACATGAAATGAAATGTGATCACTTTTCTTACTTATTTTTCTCCCGGGAAGTTCGTACTTTTTTTAGCGTTTATTATCTTATTAACTACAACAGGATTAACAAATGCTTGTTTAAATACATAATATTATATAACTGTCTTGTCATAGTAAGTGGTAAAACATGTTTGAAAATTAGTTGGGACTTTAGTGATATACCTATTATCCGGTGTCTAAATTTTTTATGAATGATCACAAGATTATGTTAATTCTATTGTGAAAATAAGATTGCACGAAAAAGCTGTGAATATTGCAGAACGCTGTCCACAATATTGAAAAATAGTTCATTCAACTCGCTATTAAAAAACTGATTTCTGAATAGTATAGTTTTTTTCACAATTAAATTTTTAAAATGAAATAGCATCTCGATACTTAAATTTACGCATCTGTCAACGTTTCCAATATTTTTTACATCCATTTTATAGCAATATTCAATTGCATTAATTCATATATGAAATTATACAGTTTTCAACTAAGTTCTCAAATAAGTTTTTAGCTACATTTTAATTTTATAATATGTATTATAAAATTATAAAACACTATTTATTAATTAAAAGTTTTTTCCATTTATATAAATTAAAATAAAAAATCAAAGAGCGCCTAATTTGCAAATTTTTTTGAACCAAAAAATAACCTTTGCCACCAAATTTGTTACAATTTTACTAGCTCTGTGTTTTGCTTCAAAAATAGAATATGTATAAAAAATCATAAATTAGTGGCTGATAAAAACATTTTGGTTTGTTTAAATATCTCAAAAAAACTAATTATTATGAAAAAAAAAAAAAAATTAAAATATTTGACAAAAAACTCGTCATTGGGAATCGAACCAGGCACCTTCAGACTTTACAGTGTGATGTTAAGCCATATTGTCTATATGAGTTTAGCTTTCCAAAAAAAATACAAAAAATATTTTTGATTTATTTTCCTAAATAATATTAAATCTCAATTTATGCCAAATGATGAAGGTTTTGTGTTGTATTAATTTTTTGTTTGTGTTAGTTAATTTTTCAAACTCGTTTTTTGAGTATTCTAATTCTTTTCTTATTTTCTTTTTTGAGTATTATTTCATATTCTCCTACAATAAAATAAAAACAAAAAAATGAATGGTTTATTAGAATTTTTTTATTATATTTTATAAATCCAAAATCATATGGACTATATGGCTTAGTGGCTAGAACATCGGACTATAAGAGTGAAGGTGTCAGGTTCGATTCCCCCCAATGAATACATTTTTTTTTAAATTTTTTTGAACATAATAATTTTTAATTTTTTTGAACATAATTTTTTTATTGGTAGAATATGTAATTTTTTTTGCTTGTAATATTGGGCCCTAATTTGAAATTAAAAAAAAATCTTTTCATTGGTAATCGAACCGAACCAGGCACCTTCAGACTTACAGTCCGATGTTCTAGCCACTAAGCCATATTGTCCATATGATATTGGGTTTCTTAAATATAATAAAAAAATAAGTATTCTTATTCTAATTTTTCTGAGAAAAATTATGACGATTTTAAGAAAAATTCTATATGAAAATGGATTTTTACCCTCTACCAAAATTCATCAAACGCCGCTAAAGAAGTATAAACTTCAAAAACTCTCATATGAGATGCAATAACGCCTCATAGGGATCCACTTTTTCTTGATTCTTGATTCGAAGCAATTTACGTTTAAAAATATTTTACGATGTATCTTGATATTAATTTAGATTTAAAATAACATCATTTTCTTATGAGATATTTTTAAATATTTTACAAAAGAAAATAAAATTTAATTTTTTTATTTATTTAAATTTTTCTTTTATTTATTACAATTTTTTTATATTTTTATTAAGTTCTAATTTTATTTCTTAAGCCTTCTCCTGGATTCGAACCTGGGTCTTTAGCATTGCAATCCGCCAACACTCCCCCTCAGCTACGGTATTGAAATTTGAAAAGTATATAAAATAGAAAATATAAATTTGCCATTTGCAATGCTAAGGACGCAGGTTCAAATCCCGAAGAGAGCAAAAAAATTTTCGTTTTTTTTTTTTTAAAGCGCTAAACTCGTACCGCTTCAACGTCACATCCATATTTCATCAAAATTCCCAAATGTGAGAGAACGAGCTTGGGAGATTCGTTTTCAGTTCGCACCTCGAGAATGTGGAATGCTCTCCCATTAAAATTGTTCCCGACAGCTGGCGCACGTTTGACTTACAACTTGTGCCGCTTTAAGAAAAGTGTACATGATTACCTACTAACTATCCCACTTTTAAATCCCGTCTAAACTTCCTTTCCATTATCAACTCCATGCTTCTTTAAGCATAAAAGGTATCCCACCTAGTGATTTGGTAACTTTAATAAAAAAAAAAAAAAAAAATAATAATAATTTCCGTAAAGTTTATAAAAAGTGAATTACGGCGTCATATTTTCGGTGCATATAGCATCTTTGAATGATGCAGTCGCTCTTTAAAAAAATAAGATGCAAAATTCGACCATATTTCGATGTAATAGCTGCAGATTTATTTCAAGATGCAAGTTGATAGTTTAAAAACGTAGCAAAAAGCATCGCATAGGATATTGAAGTCCAGTTACATCAAAATAAGATTTAAATAGCCTCTCATGCTAAAGAAATGTAATTTGAAATGTTTTTTAAGACGCAAATGCTTTCAATGAAAAAAGGATCTAATTTTGCTTTAAAAAAAATATCGAATAGCATCTCATATGAGAGATGCAATTCCTGCATCTAAAAAAGCTTCAATTTTTTCGAGTGTGTAATTGAAAATTATTCATTCCATATGGGATGGATAATGTGGATTTGTTTCATTGATTGTTTTCGAGTTAAAATTGTTTATTTTTCCATTTTAGGTGATCCGAATTCATGGGAAAGGCTTTAATAAATTTTCCAAAATTCATGATTTTGAGAAACCAAATGATGAGAATGGTCAGTAAACTATACACAGAAAAGTACCTGTACAAGAATAATTTAACAGTTTGTTATGTTTCGATGGATTCTGAATAAGCTAACTATTAACACTTATCTTCGACCAAGATTCTTTACAATTTTATGCAAAGTCTTTAGTTATCTATACTTTCGTATTATTCTTAATTAATTGTTCAATAAATGAATCCTAACTATGGAAGCGAAATAATGTGCTTAAATATTTAATAATTTATTCAATATTTAATACCTATCTAGATACCAACCTAAAAAATTATTCTCATAAAATAAATTACTGCTTTTTAAAAATCAAGTCTCACATTCCTCAATTATTTGCACCATTGGCAACTTCAAAACATTATATTTTATATAGGTATTATGTGTTTAGTTCTTTTGCCAATGAATACATTCAATTCTAAATTTTCAATATTGCGTAAGGCTTATGAATTTGGATTAAAAATTATATATTAATTTCTTAGGTTATGAGCTTAACTTATAATTTTATAATAATTTTAGCTCTGAATCTAATGAATCATGCTGCAATTAAAGTAATGGAGAAATTTCGAGATATAATTGTAGGCTACAGGCAAAGTGATGAATATTATTTTGTTTTTAAAAAAGACGAAAATATTTTTAAAAGAAGAAATTATAAATTTGAAAATATTATTTTTTAAAAAAATGTTATCTTTCACAGGATTTGAACTCACAACCTTGAGGTTAAATGACAGCGACTCTACCGCATATGCTGCTTGTTATTGTTAAATGTTAAGTGAAATATGGAAATTTAGAATATTGTAGTGAATGATATTGAAGTGAATGAGTGTTTCTATTCAGTTTTAAATGTTTTAGCGTTAAAGGAACAATAAGTCATTTAATATTATAATATAATTCACAGATGATAAATATATATTAGGATGAATATTTATAAAATTTTTATCGATAGATTGTTAGTTAGGTATTAATGAGGTAGTTAATGTCGTAGACTTGTTTTCATAGTAATATTTAATTTAGGGTCTCTGCGGAAAATGTCGGCATTATGGCCAAAATGGTCGGGGGACAGTGGGCGGGGATATTACAAGAAGATAGGTGAAATATACAGAATTCCCTATCTTTACGGACCGATTTTGCTGAAATTTGCTCTTACTTTTACCCTTATAACTTCGTGATACACCCATTACCATTGTCAGCTTTAAGTTTAGTCGGTTCAATATATCATGATTTAATTAAGACCACATCGATTTGAAATCGGTTTGCTAGATCCGGAGAAAAAAACGATAAGGTGATTAAACCCGCTAATTTTAACACTAAAAATGTTGACTTTGGGCTGGTTTTTTGTTCATTACTCCGGCTCCAGACCTCGGAGAACCTCCGTTTTTGGCTTAAATTAAAGGTCTAGAAATTACGCTTCTTTCTGTGCAATGTTTATGCAAATCGGTTTGCTAGATCCGGAGAAAAAAACGATAAGGTGATTAAACCCGCTAATTTTAACACTAAAAATGTTGACTTTGGGCTGGTTTTTTGTTCATTACTCCGGCTCCAGACCTCGGAGAACCTCCGTTTTTGGCTTAAATTAAAGGTCTAGAAATTACGCTTCTTTCTGTGCAATGTTTATGCAAATCGGTTTGCTAGATCCGGAGAAAAAAACGATAAGGTGATTAAACCCGCTAATTTTAACACTAAAAATGTTGACTTTGGGCTGGTTTTTTGTTCATTACTCCGGCTCCAGACCTCGGAGAACCTCCGTTTTTGGCTTAAATTAAAGGTCTAGAAATTACGCTTCTTTCTGTGCAATGTTTATGCAAATCGGTTTGCTAGATCCGGAGAAAAAAACGATAAGGTGATTAAACCCGCTAATTTTAACACTAAAAATGTTGACTTTGGGCTGGTTTTTTGTTCATTACTCCGGCTCCAGACCTCGGAAAACCTCCGTTTTTGGCTTAAATTAAAGGTCTAGAAATTACGCTTCTTTCTGTGCAATGTTTATGCAAATCGGTTTGCTAGATCCGGAGAAAAAAACGATAAGGTGATTAAACCCGCTAATTTTAACACTAAAAATGTTGACTTTGGGCTGGTTTTTTGTTCATTACTCCGGCTCCAGACCTCGGAGAACCTCCGTTTTTGGCTTAAATTAAAGGTCTAGAAATTACGCTTCTTTCTGTGCAATGTTTATGCAAATCGGTTTGCTAGATCCGGAGAAAAAAACGATAAGGTGATTAAACCCGCTAATTTTAACACTAAAAATGTTGACTTTGGGCTGGTTTTTTGTTCATTACTCCGGCTCCAGACCTCGGAGAACCTCCGTTTTTGGCTTAAATTAAAGGTCTAGAAATTACGCTTCTTTCTGTGCAATGTTTATGCAAATCGGTTTGCTAGATCCGGAGAAAAAAACGATAAGGTGATTAAACCCGCTAATTTTAACACTAAAAATGTTGACTTTGGGCTGGTTTTTTGTTCATTACTCCGGCTCCAGACCTCGGAGAACCTCCGTTTTTGGCTTAAATTAAAGGTCTAGAAATTACGCTTCTTTCTGTGCAATGTTTATGCAAATCGGTTTGCTAGATCCGGAGAAAAAAACGATAAGGTGATTAAACCCGCTAATTTTAACACTAAAAATGTTGACTTTGGGCTGGTTTTTTGTTCATTACTCCGGCTCCAGACCTCGGAGAACCTCCGTTTTTGGCTTAAATTAAAGGTCTAGAAATTACGCTTCTTTCTGTGCAATGTTTATGCAAATCGGTTTGCTAGATCCGGAGAAAAAAACGATAAGGTGATTAAACCCGCTAATTTTAACACTAAAAATGTTGACTTTGGGCTGGTTTTTTGTTCATTACTCCGGCTCCAGACCTCGGAGAACCTCCGTTTTTGGCTTAAATTAAAGGTCTAGAAATTACGCTTCTTTCTGTGCAATGTTTATGCAAATCGGTTTGCTAGATCCGGAGAAAAAAACGATAAGGTGATTAAACCCGCTAATTTTAACACTAAAAATGTTGACTTTGGGCTGGTTTTTTGTTCATTACTCCGGCTCCAGACCTCGGAGAACCTCCGTTTTTGGCTTAAATTAAAGGTCTAGAAATTACGCTTCTTTCTGTGCAATGTTTATGCAAATCGGTTTGCTAGATCCGGAGAAAAAAACGATAAGGTGATTAAACCCGCTAATTTTAACACTAAAAATGTTGACTTTGGGCTGGTTTTTTGTTCATTACTCCGGCTCCAGACCTCGGAGAACCTCCGTTTTTGGCTTAAATTAAAGGTCTAGAAATTACGCTTCTTTCTGTGCAATGTTTATGCAAATCGGTTTGCTAGATCCGGAGAAAAAAACGATAAGGTGATTAAACCCGCTAATTTTAACACTAAAAATGTTGACTTTGGGCTGGTTTTTTGTTCATTACTCCGGCTCCAGACCTCGGAGAACCTCCGTTTTTGGCTTAAATTAAAGGTCTAGAAATTACGCTTCTTTCTGTGCAATGTTTATGCAAATCGGTTTGCTAGATCCGGAGAAAAAAACGATAAGGTGATTAAACCCGCTAATTTTAACACTAAAAATGTTGACTTTGGGCTGGTTTTTTGTTCATTACTCCGGCTCCAGACCTCGGAGAACCTCCGTTTTTGGCTTAAATTAAAGGTCTAGAAATTACGCTTCTTTCTGTGCAATGTTTATGCAAATCGGTTTGCTAGATCCGGAGAAAAAAACGATAAGGTGATTAAACCCGCTAATTTTAACACTAAAAATGTTGACTTTGGGCTGGTTTTTTGTTCATTACTCCGGCTCCAGACCTCGGAGAACCTCCGTTTTTGGCTTAAATTAAAGGTCTAGAAATTACGCTTCTTTCTGTGCAATGTTTATGCAAATCGGTTTGCTAGATCCGGAGAAAAAAACGATAAGGTGATTAAACCCGCTAATTTTAACACTAAAAATGTTGACTTTGGGCTGGTTTTTTGTTCATTACTCCGGCTCCAGACCTCGGAAAACCTCCGTTTTTGGCTTAAATTAAAGGTCTAGAAATTACGCTTCTTTCTGTGCAATGTTTATGCAAATCGGTTTGCTAGATCCGGAGAAAAAAACGATAAGGTGATTAAACCCGCTAATTTTAACACTAAAAATGTTGACTTTGGGCTGGTTTTTTGTTCATTACTCCGGCTCCAGACCTCGGAAAACCTCCGTTTTTGGCTTAAATTAAAGGTCTAGAAATTACGCTTCTTTCTGTGCAATGTTTATGCAAATCGGTTTGCTAGATCCGGAGAAAAAAACGATAAGGTGATTAAACCCGCTAATTTTAACACTAAAAATGTTGACTTTGGGCTGGTTTTTTGTTCATTACTCCGGCTCCAGACCTCGGAGAACCTCCGTTTTTGGCTTAAATTAAAGGTCTAGAAATTACGCTTCTTTCTGTGCAATGTTTATGCAAATCGGTTTGCTAGATCCGGAGAAAAAAACGATAAGGTGATTAAACCCGCTAATTTTAACACTAAAAATGTTGACTTTGGGCTGGTTTTTTGTTCATTACTCCGGCTCCAGACCTCGGAAAACCTCCGTTTTTGGCTTAAATTAAAGGTCTAGAAATTACGCTTCTTTCTGTGCAATGTTTATGCAAATCGGTTTGCTAGATCCGGAGAAAAAAACGATAAGGTGATTAAACCCGCTAATTTTAACACTAAAAATGTTGACTTTGGGCTGGTTTTTTGTTCATTACTCCGGCTCCAGACCTCGGAGAACCTCCGTTTTTGGCTTAAATTAAAGGTCTAGAAATTACGCTTCTTTCTGTGCAATGTTTATGCAAATCGGTTTGCTAG